>PISX010001242.1:0-206818 GCA_004024625.1 Mellivora capensis
AACAGTGTAAGAGGGTTCCCCTTTCTCCACATCCTCTCCAACACACGTTGTTTCCTGTCTTGCTGATTTTGGCCATTCTAACTGGTGTGAGGTGGTATCTCAATGTGGTTTTAATTTGAATCTCCCTGATGGCTAGTGATGATGAACATTGTTTCATGTGTCTGATAGCCATTTGTATGTCTTCATTGGAGAAGTGTCTGTTCAACCTAGAATAGTTTTAAAACACCAATTAAAATGTAGTAGAACATTTAGAAAATATAGTCAATAATAAAAAATCTTTCTTAATCCCACTTTACATAAATACTTATTTCTGGCTTTTTTTCTAAGCAGATGTTTAAAATGGGATCACATTTACACATACCGCTTTGTAACCTGTTTCACCCCCCACCCCAGCATCCCTTCCCCACCGCTTATTTGCATCTTATGACTTACTGCCACATCTTTTTATGTGCATGATACAGATCTGATAGTACTGATGTTTTTTGGGTGGTTTACAAGCCCTTAACACTAGGGGAAAGCTGAGATGAACATTTTTGAATGGGAATCCTGTGCACACCCGACTGTGCACTCAGCTCGCTCCCAACTGACGCTCCTAACACCCCTGCCGCCGAGGCAGGGAGCCCACGGACTCAGGGCTCAGCACAAGGCACTAGGGATGCTGGGCCTGGGGCAGGGGCTGGTGTCCTCATGATACACACAGAGAGCTCTCCCTCTGAACTAGAGTGGGGCTGAACAGAGGTCAAGTTACAGAGCTTCCTGGCTGGACCCATTTCCAGGAGGGTCACCTCCCTACCACTCTGGCTCTAGGTTCAGCGGCACCTGCGGGCAGGAGTCCCAGCCAGCAGGGAGTGGCATACCAGGTCATGCCAGTGTCATTTTGTGATTATAATGCTGACGGCGTCCACAGGTGCAGGTCAGTCCCTGTGACAATGACTGAGGTTCCTGTAAGAGGAGCCCTCTCCACCAGACAGCTAAGAGGCTTGGGGAGGTGGCTGCCATCACGGATGGTGATGGAATGACCTGAAAGATTTAGGATGTTTCTAGATCCCAAAGTCCTTATTCTGTATGCTTTTACCGAAGCCTTTAAAAAATTATAAATATGGCACACACAAAAATAGAATAATATAATTAATCTCTGTGTACTCTTTACACAGCTTAGACACATATTATTTTCCTATATTTGTTTCAGCTCTTTTGTTCTTTAAGAAATGGGGCACGAGGGACGCCTGGGTGGCTCAGTTGGTTAAGCAGCTGCCTTCGGCTCAGGTCATGATCCCAGCGTCCTGGGATCGAGTCCCGCATCGCGCTCTTTGCTCGGCAGGGAGCCTGCTTCTCCCTCTGCCTCTGCCTGCCACTCTGTCTGCCTGTGCTCACTCTCTCTGTGAAATAAATAAATAAAATCTTAAAAAAAAAATGGGGCATGAAGTATACAGTTGAGTGTCTCCATGTAATCTCCCTAATTCCATTCTTATCTGTCCCACAGAGGCCACCGCCATCTTCAATTTGGGGCTTATCAATTTATTAACTGAATGTGTGTTTTCAATGCTTCTAGTACATCCATAAGGTTTTGCATGGTATAAGCTTTATATGAATTGTGACTATTCTGCTTTATATGAATTGTGACTATTCTACTGAGACTATTCTGCAAACTTCCTTTTTCTTCCCCTCAATCTTACGTTTTTGGGATTCATTCAATATACCTGTGGTATACAATTTCATTTTGTGATTATACTCCAGTTTATTTAAACATCTTTCTGTTCAATAAATAATTATGGCAACAAACACTCTTGTTCACACTACCTAATACACAGATATGAGGGCTTTTAGGGTATGTTCCTAGGAGTGTGTGAATCATGCTGAATTGTGCTGTGGGCATATCTTCACCTTCCCCTTCACCAGCCACTGCTCTTTGGAGTCACTGTCTCTCATCTGACATTCCCACCAGCAGTGTATGAATGTTCATGTTCTACGTGGTTGACAAACTTGATTTATCTCTCTTTTTAAAAAGATTTTATTTATTGGGTGCCTGGGTGGCTCAGTGGGTTAAGCCGCTGCCTTCGGCTCAGGTCATGATCTCAGGGTCCTGGGATCGAGTCCCGCATCGGGCTCTCTGCTCAGCAGGGAGCCTGCTTCCCTCTCTCTCTCTCTGCCTGCCTCTCTGTCTACTGTGATCTCTCTCTGTCAAATAAATAAATAAAATCTTAAAAAAATAAAAATAAATAAATAAAAATATTTTATTTATGTATTTGAGAGAGAGAGCCCAAGTCGTGGGGCGGGGGTGGCACTGGTTTGGAGCTTACAGAGGGACAGCAGACTCCCCACTGAGCAGAGAGCCCAACACAGGTCTCCATCCAAGGACGGTGAGATCATCATTTGAGCCAAAGGCAGATACTCAACTGACTGAGCCACCCAGGGACCCCCAAACTTGATTTATATTTAATAAAAATGAGGTTTCTTTTTAAACCAAGTTCAAGTTTCATCTCTTCCACTTGCTCTCAATTATACCTTGTATGAATTATTTTGACTCTCTAAGCCTTGGTATTTTATTTTATTTTTAAAGATTTTATTTACTTATTTGTCAGAGAGAGGGAGAGAAAGCACACAAGCAGGGGGACCAGTAAGCAGAGGGAGAAGCAGGCTCACCACTGAGCAAGGTGCCTGCATGGAGCTCGATCCCAGGACCCAGGGATCTTGACCCCAGCCAAAGGCAGATGCCCAATCAACTGAGCCACCCATGCACCCCTAAGCCTGGGTATTTTATCTGCAAAGTGGAAAAATGATTTTACTTTGCTAGTCTGAGAGAATTAAATGAAAGAATGCATATAAAAATGCTTGCTTAAGGACTCCTGGATGGCTCAGTCAGTCGAATGTCTGCCTTCAGCTGGGGTCATGATCCCAGGGTCCTGGAATCAAGTCCTACATCCAGCTCCATGCTCAGCAGGGAGCCTGCTTCTCCCTCTGCCTCTGCCTGCTGCTCCCCCAGCTTGTGTGCTCTCTCTCTCTCTCTGTGACCAATAAATAAAATCTTTGGGGGGAAAAAAAAGCTTGCTTAAATGCCTGGCTAACATAATAGACACTCCATAAAGAGTAGTAGTAGCAGTAACTATAGTAAATGATCAGTTTGTATTGAGTTCTTGCTATGTGTCAGACATTGTCCTGAGGGTTTTAAGTTCATTATCTCAGTTACTCATAATAGCAACCTTAGGAGGTTGGTACAAGTATTCGCTTAATTTTTCAGGTGAGGGAGCCAAGCAAATTGCTCAAAGTCACAGAGATAACATGAGGCATTGCTGGATTCAAATCTCTGGTCTGGTAGGGAGCTTACACTTAAACCCTCAGACAATGGGGAACCACTGAAGGAGAATCACTTTTATTTGTTTGTTCATTTGTTTGCCTATCTGACAAGAGTCTGTGCTACCCTATACGTAATAATCACCATTTTTAAAAAAGATTTTGTTTATTTATTTGACAGATACAGACACAGCGTGAGAGGGAACACAAGCAAGAGGAGTGGGAGAGGGAGAAGCAAGTTTCCCACTGAGTAGGGAACCTGATGCGGGGCTCGATCCCAGGACCCTGGGATCATGACCTGAGCTGAAGGCAGACGCTTAATGACTGAGCCACCAGGCACCCCAATAATCACCATTATTGTGTGGATGGGGCATGTGGAGGAGAAGAAGAACAAAGGATTGGAGCTAGAAAGGTGATCCACTTTGTTCCCGGCCCTGTGTTCGGCACTAGGAACACGATGGGGCTCAAGACACTTTCCCTGCCCTGAGGTTGCCTAGATTCTGGTTCCGTGTTTCTCAAGATCTGGGTCCTGGACCATGGGTCTCACAACGACCCAGGCTGCTTACCCAACATGCAGATTCCTGGGCCCCCAGAGACTGGGGCGGGGGACCCTGCAGGTTTCTGAAGGAACATAACAGGCAGCAATTCTGGTATTCACATAAGTTTGAGAGCCACTGATCTAGCTGATTAGGAAGACAGACAGCCACACTGCAGAAGGGTAGGAATTACAATGGCAGGTCTCGGAAGAGTTTCTGGAGGAAGCCTGGAGTGGTCTGAAACCTGAAAGATAAGAAGTTAGCTACGGGAACAGGAAGGGAAGGGAAGACGTCCATAAAACCCAGCTGTGAGAGAAGTGACTCTTCTAGGGAAGAGTATTCAAAGTATTTTAGGATTGCCTGGGTGGCTCAGTCCATTAAGTGCCTGCCTTTGGCTCAGGTCATGATCTCAGGGTCCTAGGATGGAGTTCCACATCAGGCTCTCTGCTCAGCGGGGAGCCTGCTTCTCCCTCTGCCTATTTGTGCTCTCTCTCTCTCCCTCTGTCAAATAAATAAATAAACTCTTAAAAAAAAAAAAAAAAGAAAAAAGGATTTTAGGGTGACTGGAGTGTGGGATATGTGGCAACAAGGCCGGAAAGGTGGGTAAGGTCCAGGTCACAAAGAACTTTGTTGGTCACATAGAGGAGTTTGGATTTTTCCCCCACAGGTAGTGGAAAATCACTGAAATTTGAGTGATGATTCAGAGGAGGGCACTGATAGTTTTGAATTGAAGAAAGAGCCCTCTGGCAGCTGTAGTGGAAAGAATAGCTGTGGGACTAGAATGGGGCAAGGGTTTCCTCAGGGATCTGAGGGAGGGCACAGGCAATGAGGACCTGGACAGAGACAATGGCAGTGAGAGAAGGAGAGAGGTGGACAGACCGAAAGGGCCCACAGTGGTGATAACTGATTGGATACGGCTGGATGGGGATAGGGGAAGTCAAGGCTTCTTTCTTTAGCAAACTGGGTCAATGGTTGTGAATTTCACTGTAGTAAGAAACCATTGGAAAAGAAACCAATTTGGAGGGAAAACGATGAGATCACCTTATGACACACTAAATTTGAGATCCTCCTGAAATATAGAAAACTGTCCAAAAGACAGCTGGAAATGCAGGTCTATGGGGTATCCTGCTGGTTGCCCACTTAACATCCTCTTCCCCTTCCTCCCTAACGGAAGCCAACTTTGTTTGGGACAGTGATGTGCCTTGTTAAAACATCCATCCTCCTAGACCCTCTTACCAGTCTTCCCAGACTCGATAGTTGGTCATGAGATCCAACTCTTCCCAATAAACTCTAAGTGGACATCACTGGATGGAGGTTCCAGAAAAGCTTTTGTTTTCCTGATAACAACGGACAGGTCCAGCTGGCACATGACTTTTACCCTTGTCCTTCTTCCTTCTTCTTCTTTTTAAAAAATATTTTATTTACTTATTTGACAGAGATCACAAGTAGGCAGAGAGGGGAAAGCAGGCTCCCTGCTGAGCAGAGAGCCCTATGCAGGGCTCGATCCCTGGATCCGCGATCATGACCTGAGCCGAAGGCAGGCAGAGGCTTAACCCACTGAGCCACCCAGACGCCTCCTTCTTCCTTCTTCTTGCCTAAACAGAGTAGTGATGCTTGGATAAGATGAAGCCATTTTGTGACCATGAGGATGAAGGCTGTTCACATACTAAGGGAAGCAGAGAAGAAAAACAGGATTTTGGCATTGTGGAGCTGTTATATGGCCCTGGGCTGTCTACCATCTGAGAAAAATAAACCCTAACTTAGTTAAGCCACTGGGATTGGTTTTCTGTCACCTGCAGCAAAACATGATCCTAATTGATTAGGGCTAAAGGGCTCCAGGGCTAAAGCTCTGGAGACAAATCTGGGTTGGACCGAGATTTGGGTCAGCATCTAGATGGTAACTGACAGTATTTCAGTGGATATAAGAAAACCAGCACCTGAATAGGCACAAATGTAAATGATTCTTCCAAGTTGAAGGGCAGCGGGCTTAATTTGTAGACATGGTTGAAAGGAGGAATTCTTGCTCACCAGGAAAGTGTCTTTACGTTACTTTATTGTTGATGTTTCCATAACCTCATTCAACACAAAACAATCAATTATAGCTATTCAACTACTACTCAACCCCATGACATTTATTTTGTAACAACTTTCCGGGTGCTAACCCAAAGGCAGGGATGGTTCCTACGCTGGCAACTTACCCCCCAGGGTGTGGTGTGTTTCGTGCTCAGGAGGTGACTTGGTAAACCTCAGTTTTCCATGAAGCAAGTGCCCTTGGAGTTTCTTTTGGAAAGGCTGGTATGAGGACTTCCCAGCACCTGTATTTCACTTTAACCTGATGGTCTTATCTTTTGCCAAGATTATTTGTCACAGTCTCCTAATTAACTAGAAGGTTGATCAGGCTAATTTTCCTGATTCCTCTCTTCTCCCTGTCCTGCCCCCTACAAAGAAAAAAATCCAAAAACCAGAAACCTATTTCCCCTAACACATGGAAACATGTTATTCCCTTTCTCGAACACTTCTGTTGTCTCTAAGATAAAGCCCAAACACCTTATCTCAGTGTATTAGGCCTCAATATTTCTATCCTTAGTTTCTGATAAATGTCCTCACCTCTCCCCCCTCTCTGCACACTGGTCAGTCACTCTGAATGTCTCATTCTGCCCACATTTTTCTCAACCTTTTCTTTTTTTCTTTTAAAGATTTTATTTATTTATTTGAGAGACAGAGAAAGCAAGAGCAGGGGGAGGGGGCAGAGGGAGAGGGAGAAGCAGGCTCCATCCCAGGACCTTGGGACCAGAGACTGGAGCCAAAGGCAGACGCTCAACAGACTGAGCCCCCCAGGCGCCCCTTTCTTACCCTTTCAAGTCCTCACAGACTATTTTCTTGCCCAATAATGCTTTCTCTGCCTCTTGCTCTGAAGGACGACCCTCATCCACCCACAGCAGCCAGGTTAATTTTCTGGCCTTTGGGCAGCTGGGAATGCTGGAAACCCAGGAGTAGTCAATCCCCCGTCCCCTTCTCCTGGATCTCTTTCCCCAATATCTCTCCAAATCCTGTTGACTCAACCCCTTAAACATCTGTGAATTTGTCCCCTTCTCTCTGTCACTATTGCTGCTAACCAAATCACTGCAAGTCCCTACAGGAGCCTTCGTGTGGTCAGTCTTGCCCATTTCAGTCAATCCGTCCTCCTCTCTGCAAATTTACCCATGTCACTCCCTAAAAATTCTTCCTGTCCCTGATGGCATTATCCCTGCAGATCCCTCTCAAGCCTTATTTCCCACACTCCAGGTACAGAGAGAAATTGAGCCCGGTCCTGGCCTTCAGCCCTCTGTGCTTCACAGGCCCCTTCTCCTGCATTCCTCAGGGCTAGCATGGCACAATAGTTAAGAACATGGCCCCTGGCACCAGAACTGCCTGGATTCTAGCCTCCGCTCAGCTACTTCTTAGTTGGACGCCCATGGGTGAAACATTTAATCTCACTGTGTCAGTTTCGATATTGGTAAATGAGGGTTAAAGGTAGCCTTCATCTGTGGGATTGTTAGGAAGATTTTAAAAGGTAATACTAAAGACTACTCAGAACAGGGTTGGGAACTGAGCAAATCTTATATAAGTATTAGCTATTATAATTATTACATTTCATTTTGATCCTTGAAAATTGTCTTTTTCTCTTCTTCTATTATCTAGAATAGTGCAGAAGACATGGTAGGACATGGCTTGTGGCTAAGATAAGGGGGCCAGGGAGCAGTGAGAGGAAATGCTGAGAAACTAGGGGCCAAAAAAGCTTACTTAGCTCAAGTTAACAAAAGTTGGCTTTGGAGGACCTGGATGATTTGGTCCATTAAGCATTTGACAGTTGATTTCAGCTCAAGCCTTGTTCTCAGGGTCATGTGTTCAAGCCCTGAGTTGGGCTCCATGCTGGGTGTGGAGCCTTCTTAAAAAACAAACTGACTTTTTGTTCTCTATGACCCAAATTTCAGCTTAGTTTAGAAAACAGGTCTTAGGGGCGCCTGGGTAGCTCAGTGGGTTAAAGCCTCTGCTTTCAGTTCAGGTCATGATCCCAGGGTCCTGGGATCAAGCCCCACATTAGGCTCTCTGCTCCTCTCCCTCCCTGCCTGCCTCTCTGCCTACTTGTGATCTCTGTCTGTCAAATAAATAAATAAAATCTTTAAAAAAAAAAAAAAAGAAAGAAAGAAAATGGGAAAATCAGGCCCAGATGTTCTCCACCATCTCTCTCGTGCATGGTGGACAGGATGATGCTCTGAGCGTCACCAAGGGGGTTTCCTCCTTCCTTCTAAGTAACAATAATAGCACAATACTACAAAGTATTTTGATTTCATTTCATTTCCCAGGCACTGTATTTTGCAACCATCTTTTTCACTTAATCCAAACATGAAGTGGGTACTGTTACTTCCCCATTTTTTAAAAAAGATTTTATTTTTAAGTAATCTCCACACCCAACATGAGGGTCAAACTCACAACCCCAGGATCAAGAGTCACACACTCCACTGACTGAGCCAGCAAGGCGCCCCTGCTTCCCCATCTTATAGATGGGGAAATTGAGGCCTGTTGTGGTTATTTGGACTATAATCACAGCTTATTAAGAAGTGAGTTTGGTATATAAAGTTACATTTGCCATGTTCCAGAGCTGGTACTCTTTCTTTTTCTTTTTTTTTTTTAAAGATTTATTTATTTTAAGAGAGAATTAGAGTGAGTTGGGGGAAGGGCAGAGGGAGAGAAAAATCTTCAAGCAGACTTCCAGCTGAGCATGGAGCTGGCCACAGGGTTGATCCCATGATCCTAGGTTCATGACCTAAGCCAAAACCAAGAGTCAGGACGCTTAACTGACTGAGCCACCCAGGCGCCCGCAGAGCTGATACTCTTAACCTCTTCACTGCTCTGCCAGATTGCTTCATGAAAGTGGATGTTTTACTTAATCTGAGAAGTACCTGTGGACTTGTTCACATACTAGTTCTGGTGCTAGGCCCTGGCAACACAGAGATGCATATGGGTGATCATTTGTTTCCAGGAACTCATAGCTGCCTTCTGTGTACAAGCTAGTCAACAGGCAGTGAGGCCAAGTGTGGGAAATGCACAGGGTGCTAGAGAGCAAGGAAAAGAAAGCATTAACTCTGCCTGAAGAGTGAGACCTGGGGTCCAGGTACGGAGGCGGCAGTTGAGTCTCAAAGTCTGCGATTGAGAGTGATGATTACTCTAGTGATGTTTCTGGAAGCATAAGCATGAGCAGGTGCATAAAAATTTATTCTTTGATGTTTGTCATGTATTTTAAGTGAGAACAAGAACTCCCAAAGGATGTCTGGGTGGCTAAATCAGTTAAGCATCCAACGCTTGGTTTCAGCTCTCACCTCAGGTCGTGATCTCAGGGTCATGGGATCTAGCCTGGCATTGGGCTCCCTGCTCATCAAGGAGTCTGCTTAAGATTTTTTCTCTCCTCCCTCTGTCCTTCCCTCCACCCTGTCTCTCTCCCTGTCTCAAATTTAAAAAAAATAAAATAAAAAGAAAGAAAACTCCCAAATGATTTGTGTTTTGAAACTCTATTGTAATAGGGGCACCTGGTTGGCTCAGTCAGTTAGGTGTCTGCCTTCAGCTCAGGTCATGATCCAAGGGTCCTGGGATCAAGCCCCACACTGGGCTCTCTGTTTGGTAGAGAGTCTGCTTCTCCCTTTCCCTCTGCTGTTTCCCCTGCCCGTGCCCTGGCTCTCTCTCTCTCTCTGTCAAGTAAATATATAAATAGATAGATAGATAAAATCTAAAATAAATAAATGAATAAACTCTATTTTAATAAAACATACATATGTATATGTCTTAATAAAACACACGCAAACAAACACAGAAAGATGTTTGGTCCATCATATATCAAAATATTATCACTGCTTATTACTGAGTGATGAAATTTCAGATGATTTTTATATATGTATTTTTATTGTAGGTTATATTTTTATATTTTTATATTGTGAAATATAACTTTATTGTGGGAATGTAAATTGGTATAACTACTTCCAAAAGCTATTTGACATTATCCAATAAATGTGAAAGTGTGCAGACTCTTCCATTCACAGGTAATATGCTAAAGAAATTCTTGTGCATGTGTATCAGATGTGTGCAAATGAGTGTTCAAGGTAGCCTTGTTTACAGTAGCAAAAATGGGTAAATGGATAAATACAGTGTGGCATGGTCATGCGATAGAAGACATATAGAAGACAATAGAAGACATTATAAAATGAAGAAACTACAAGGTTTTTTTTAAAAGATTTTTATTTTATTTATTTGACAGAGAGAGAGAGACAGCAAGAGAGGGAACACAAGCCAGGGGTGGGGAGAAGGAGAAGTAGCTTCTTGCGCAGCAAGGAGCCCAATGTGGGGCTCTATACCAGGACCCAGGGATCATGATCTGAGTAGAAGGTAGATGCTTAACAACAGAGCTTCCCAGGTGCCCCAAGAAACTACAAGTTTTATACAACAGCATAGATGAATCTTAAAAGTATATTGTTAAGCCAAAAAACAAAAAATCTAAGAAGAATGCTTACTATATGAGTCTATTTTTATAAAATTCAAAAACATGCAAAATATATACTCAGGGATACATTCATGTGATAAAAGCATACAAAGGTAAAAGAATGATACAAAATTCAGGGGTGCGGGGGGAGGTAGTCAGTTAAGTGTCCAACTTGTAGTTTCAGCTCAGGCCCTGATCTCGATGTCATGAGATCAAGCCCTACATCGGGCTCTGCACTCAGTGCAAAGTCGGCCTGAGATTCTCTCTCCCTCTCCTTCTGACCCTCCCCATGCTCTCTCTCTCAAAAATAAATAAATAGATCTTTTAAAAAAACAAACAAACAAAATTCAGGAAGGTGGTTGCTTCTGAACGGAGAGAAGTAATGAGATTGGAGAAGGATACACAGGGCTTAAGGCATCAGTCATGTTCTAGTTCTCAAATAAGTTCTATCTTAATCAGGTTCTAGCTCATCATTATTCTTTTTTTTTCCCTTGAAGATTATTTATTTATTTATTTGACAGACAGAGATCACAAGTAGGCAGAGAAGCAGGCAGAGAGAGAGGAAGGGAAGCAGGCTCCCTGCTAAGCAGAGAGCCTAATGCCGCTCGATCCCAGCTGGGATCATGACCTGAGCTGAAGGAAGAGGCTTTAACCCACTGAGCCACCCAGGCGCCCCATCATTATTCTTAATATAGTCAGTTATGTATTATTTTTACATGTTATATATTTCATAATAAGACTATTTTTTATCCATATTTTGAAATTTCCCATAATGAACATGAGTACAGTCGGTTATATTAAACAGAAAGATAACAAATGTAATGCCATTTAAAAAACTGTTATGCTAAAGGGGCGGGGGGTGGGAGGTTGGGGGAGCCAGGTGGTGGGTATTATGGAGAGCACGCATTGCATGGAGCACTGGGTGTGTTGTAAAACTATGAATTCTGTTACGCTGAAAAGAAATGAAATTTAAAAAAAACACAAAACCCTGTTATGCTCTTGCAGCTTTTCTTACCCTGGCCTCTTTATATTGTTCACTCACCACATATTTGCTGAGGACTTACTCTGTCCCAGGCTGTATGTTGGGGATACAGTGATGTTACATCGTTCCTATACTCATAGAGCTTACCCTCATGGGGGCTCTGTTGTGTCCCTGTAAAATTCTCAGAGTTTGGCTTTCAGGATCAATATTTTACAGATTCATTAGCAATGTTTGTTAATGTAGCTGTTAAGCACCTGTATTCTGAAGCTAGCTGCTTAAATTCAAATCCTGGCTCTGCTACTAACTAGTTACATATATTAGGCAAGTAACTTAATCTCTTTGTACTTTAATGACCTGAACTCTGAAATGGGAGAGAGAATAGTATCTACCTCATTGGGCTGTGTAAAATTTAATTCAGTTAGTATAATATAAAGAACCCAGGACAGGACCTGGATCCTGGTAAATGTACCATAAGACACCTATTGTTATTGTTTTTGTTCTTTCAATATTTCTTGAGCACCAGTTCTGTGTCAGGCCCCATGAGGGACTGGTGATACAGAGACAGAATGAGACCGAGTCTGGAAGATAGATTCTTAAACAGACTACCATGAAATGTGAGAGAAGCTATAGTGGAGGGAAACCCCGGGCTGCAGGACCATAGACGGGCTTCCAGCCAGCCTGGGGGGAGGGGCTCTTCCCTCTTGGGGTAGTGTCCCCAAGTGGGTGACATGCTAATATTCCCACATACAAGATCTAGTAATTGCTGACTGGCTACCACAGTTGTGCCTTGCCGTAAGAAGCCAAGAGGCAATGTGTACATCATAAAATCACTTAATCTGTAAGCCTACACAGTTGGTTTCTGTGTCAAATTTTCCTCTGCAGTTATGAAATGGTGCAACATGTCTCGTGTGGAGAAAATGGCTTACAGCTTGGATTTCTTTTGTTTTGGGAACTAGTAAAAAGGGTTTTCACTAGGAATCTAGTTGAAAGCTCCCAAAATTTGGGTTCTCTATTTGTTAGCTGAAAAACAAATACAGAGATTGGAAATAACATAAATACTCATTAATAAGGGAATAGTAACATGGATATATGATGATTAAGCACATTGTGGTATATCTATAATATCGAATATGATATAATTATTAATATGTTTACAAGGACTTTTTAATGGCATGAGAAATGCTTAAGAAATATGAAATAGAGGGGCGCCTGGGTGGCTCAGTGGGTTAAAGCCTCTGCTTTCGGCTCAGGTCATGATCCCGGGGTCCTGGAATCGAGCCCCACGTCAGGCTCTCCGCTCCGCAGGGAGCCTGCTTCCTCCTCTCTCTGTCTGCCTCTCTGCCTATTTGTGATCTTTGTCTGTCGAATAAATAAATAAATAAATCTTTTTAAAAAAAAGAAATATGAAATAGAAAGGCAATATTAGTTCCAGCATGTAAAAAAATCCATAGATAAAATGCTGGAAAAAATATCTTACATGTTAACAATGGTTATTGCTAGTTGATGGGATTATGAGTGATTTCCTTTATTTTTTTAAGAGTTTTCTAAACTTTCCAATATAGGAATATATTACTTTCTTTAAAAACAAAGTTTTATTGGAGTACCTGGGTGGCTCAATTGGTTAAATGTCTGACATTGGCTCAGGTAACGATCTCAGGATCCTGGGACTGAGCCCCATGTCGGGCTCCCTACTCAGTAGGGAGTCTGTCTCTCCCTCTGCCTCTGCACCCCACCCCATGCTCACGCATGCGCTCTCTCTCTCTCTCATATAAAATCTAAAAAAAAAAACCAAAAAACAAACCAGCCTAATTAAGATATAATTAATCTACTATACTGTTCAGCATTTAGAATACTTACTGTACATTTGAAAGTATACAATTTGGGGGCACCTGGCTGGCTCAGTCGGTGGAGTATGAGACTTGATCTCAGGGTTGAGTTTGAGCCCTATGTTTGGTATAGAGACTACTTTAAAAAATAAAAAATCTTTAGGGGCGCCTGGGTGGCTCAGTGGGTTAAGCCTCTGCCTTTGGCTCAGGTCATGATCCCAGGGTCCTGGGATCGAGCCCCACATCGGGCTCCTTGCTCAGCAGGGAGCCTGCTTCCTCCTCTCTCTCTGCCTGCCTCTCTGCCTACTTGTGATCTCTGTCAAATAAATAAAATCTTTAAAAAAAAAAAAAAATAAAAAAAAAAAAATAAAAAATCTTTAAAAAAAGCATACAATTTTATTTTATTTTTTTGCATATTCAGAGTTGTGCAACCACTACCATGTCTAATTTTAGAACACTTTATTGTCCCAAAAGAAACCTTGTACATATTAGCTATCACTTCCCATTCCCTGTTTCAGCCAACCACTGATTTACTTTCTATCTACTTTACTTACTGTCTAAAGATTTGCCTATTATGGATGTTTCACACAAATATGTACCCTTTTGTGTTTGGCTTCTTTGATGTAGCATAATGTTTTCAAGGATCATTGATATTGTATCATGCATCCGTATTTCATTTCTTCTTATTGTCAAATAATATTCCATTGCACGGATAGTCTATATTTTATTAATCCATTCATCAGTTTCCACTCTTTGGATCCTCTGAATAAAGGTGCTATGAACATTCTTGTACAGTATTTTATGGCCAGTTTTCAAATTCCTTGGCATACAGCTAAGAGTAGAATTGTTAGGTCCTATGGTAACTCTGCTGAGTATTCTGAAGAAGTACCAGACTGTTTCCCAAAGTGGTCATATCATTTTACATACCATCAGTGCATGAGGATTCAAATTTTCTATGTCTTTGATAATATTTTTATTGTTTTTCTGATTATAGTCACCCTAGTGTATGTGAAGTGGCATCTCATCGTGGTTTTGATTTGCATTTGTCCAATGGCAAACATGGGCATCTTTTCATGTGATTATTGGCATTTATCTTCCTTGGAGAAATGTCTAGCCATATGCTTTGTCCATTTTTTGTTTTTTTTTGTGTGTGTTTTTATGAAGTTGTAAAAGGTCTTTATATATTCTGAATACAAGTCTCTTGTCAGATATGTCATTTATAAATATTTCTTCCCCTTTTTGAGTTGTCTTTCCATTTTCTGGATGGTATTACTTGCAACAAAAAGTTTTTTGATGAAGCCCTAGTTACCTATTTTTTCTATCGCTGCTTGTGCTTTTGTTATTTTATATCAGAAATCACCACGTAACCCAAGGTTACAAAAATTTACTTTTATGTAAACTAAGAGTTTTATAGTTTTAGCGCTTACGTGTAACTCTATGATCCATTTTGAGTTAATTTAGTTTACTGTGGCAGGAAGGAGTCTAATTTCATTCTTTTGCATATGGATATCGGTTGTCACAAAAAAAAGGCTATTTTTTTCCTGTTGAATTGTCTTAGCATCCTTTTTGGAAATCAACTGACCAAAAACTTAAGGGTTTGTGTCTGGACTCTTCTTTCTATTCCTATTAATCTACATGTTGGGACGCCTGGGTGGCTCAGTTGGTTGAGCGGCTGCCTTCGGCTCAGGTAATGATCCCAGCGTCCTGGGATCGAGTCCCACATCGGGCTCCTTGCTCGGCGTGGAGCCTGCTTCTTCCTCTGCCTCTGCCTGCCACCCTGTCTGCCTGTGCTCTCTCTCTCTCTGACTAATAAATAAATAAAATCTTTAAAAAAAAATCTACATGTTTATCCTTATGCCAGTATTACACTCCCTTGATTAGTATAGATTTTTAGTACTGAAATTGGGAAGTATGAGTCCTCCAACTTTGATCTTTTTCAAGATGGTTTTGGCTTTTTAAGGTCCCTTACATTTCCATGCATTGTTTTTATACTTGGGAAAATTTTGTTAGAAAGAGAGAAAGATAGACCTTGCTGATGGTACTATGAAATCCATTTTGTTTTCTGAGAGTGATACTATGGCAGTGCACCTGTTTTCTTGGTCAGGTGAATTTTTCTCTCCTAAATTTTGTCCTGGTTGTGGTAGATTTTTTTTTTTTTTCACTGTTGATGAAAATGTGATGAAATGTGTAAGGTATTGAATTAGTCAAGACTTCATCTCCTGCCTTCAGTCACTTGGCTGGGTCAGGGGTTCTTTCCACAACACCTTCAGTTTTGTTTTTTTTTTTTTAATTTTTATTTATTTGACACAGAGAGAGCACAAGCAGAGAGAGTGGGAGAAGGAGAAGCAGGCTCCCCGCTGGAAAGGGAGCCAGATACAGTGCTTGATCCCAGGACCCCAGGATCATGACCAGAGCTGAAGGCAGCCACCTAATCAACTGAATCACCCAGGTGCCCCACAACACCCTAATTTTTTATTTAGTCCAAGCAAAATAGTATCACACTCTATTTTTGTGGTCTCTATGATGTTTTTATTGTAATTTCGTCAGCAAATCCTGTTGGGGTTTTTTTTTTCCTCTCTCTCTTTTTTTTTTTTTTAAAGATTTTCCAAGTAAATTCTACACCTAGCATATGAGGCTTGAACTCACAATCCCAAGATCAGGAGTCACATGCTCTACTGACTGAGCCAGCCAGGCGCTCCAACTCCAGCAAATCACTTTTGAGTATGTATTTCTGCATGTTCACTTTGAAAATACAAATAGATGTGTACTTACTTATAAGTTATATATACATGATTATTATACATATTAAAAACATACACAAAACATTTTAGAGGCTGAGATTTTAAAAATGCTTAGAAATAGAAGTTGTCCCACACCTCAATGCCTTTTATCCCTCTTGGATCTTTACTATTCATTTCAGTGAATATGTAGCCTAGGGCCAGGTACATAGCAGAAGTTCGATGTCTGCTGTTCCAAAGAAAATCTTCAGATATCCTGCTATTTCTATTAATACACACTGCCTCTATTCCTAGGTTCTGCACCCTGAAAAGTAAAGGTTTTGCATCTATCTTCTGCTAGAGTCACTTTGCCCAGAGGCTGTGGGCGCATCTCCTCTGTTTTCTCTTTTACCTGTCATTGCATCTTATCTGACTGGTTCCTTTAGAAAATAGCAATTGTATCATCCTTAACTATGATCTTCATTTCAAACTGCATGGTCAGGCATATCCTGGGTGCCTAGACCATAAAGAATGATCAGCAAGCTTTCTTATCCAGATGTATCACTGGAGGGTATGAACAAAGGGCAAGGGAGCTCTTGGGGGCGACAATTAGGAAGTGCTTCAGGAAGCTGGATTTTTCTTTTTTTAAAGATTTTATTTATTTTTGAGAGAGAGAGAGCATAACCAGGGGAATGGCAGGCAGAAGCAGACTTCCCGCTGGGCAATGGGGGATCATGACCCCAGTCCGAGGCAGACAGGCTCAATCATCTGAGAGCCACCCAGGCACCCAGGAAGCTGGATTTTAAAGGGCCAGGGGGAGTTAGCCAAATAGGGAAGAGAGGAAGGCAGTCCCAGCTGAACAGCAGGGCCAAATGCTGAGGTGGGAATGGACCCAGCACATTCTGAGCTAGGGAAGAATTTGAGTAATTGAGGTTAAGGTGCCGGAAAGGTTGCATTTGTGTTTTTAAAAGATCCCTCCGGCAGCGCTGTGTAGTGTTAGAGTCTTGAGGCTGGAAGTAGGGGAGGCTGTTGGTGCCTGGAGAGTAGGGTAACATTATAGGTAGCCTGTGGAAACCTCCCGCACTGGAAGCCGAAAGTGACCCAGCTCAGCTTTAGGGCTTTGGCTGCATTCCTTAATTGGATCTCAACGCCCCTCTTTTTTTTTTTTTTTTTTTCCTTTTTGCTCCAGAGTTGTGGCCCTTTCCCTTTGTTCCCAAGAGACACCTCTACCTTTATCAGAAAATCATTGTTTATTTCCTACAGTTCCGGGGGGCTGGGAGAGATCTGTTCCCCGGGCTCCACTTGAGGCCTGCCCTCCAAGGAAGATACTAAGGTGCATCTCTGCACAGGTTTTATCAAGCCAGGGCTTGTGGAAGGCTTCAACCCACCCCGCCCTCGTTAAAAATCAAACCACACGCGCACAGACACAGGGATAAAGGCTAAGACGCGTCCAGAGAAACGCCTCAGGGTTATCAAGGAGCCCCTAAGCTACAGCCCGGGGCGTGTCTGGATTGGACAGGGAGCCTGGAACCGTCGCCCCCGCGGCCAGGGGGCGGAGGAAAACCTCAGCGCCCTCGGGGTGGGCGGGGCGTCGGCCGGGCGCCGGCGGCCTGGCGGCGCCGGTGGGCGGGGTCTCCCCGCCGGGTACTGCCGCTGACGGCGCCGGCCCCGCCCCCCCGGGGGAGGGCGTGCGGGCGGCGAGTGCGGTGAGCGCGCGAGAAGGGCCCGAGCCGGCCTGGGAGCCTCCGGAGCCGAGCGCAGCTAGCGGCGAGCGCTTGGGCGGCGGCGGCGGCAGCGTGCACGATGGCTCCGGCCGCAGACCGCGAGGGCTACTGGGGTCCCACGACGTCCACGCTGGACTGGTGCGAGGAGAACTACGCGGTGACCTGGTACATCGCCGAGTTCTGTGAGTGCGGGCGCCAGCGCCCGGGCCTGAGGCGGGAGGCGGGAGGCAGGGAGGGAGGGAGGGCGCCGGTCTGAGGGGAGACGCCGCGTGAGGAAGGCGGAGGGCGGACCTGGCCGCCAGGGGAGGCACCAGGCCTGGCCGGGGAGGAGGAGTGGGGAACCCTGGCCTGGGGGCAGGAATGGGAGCGCTGCTGAGGAGGGGAGCGGACAGTGTGTCGGCTGAGGGGTGCCGGGGTCTGGACGGTTTGAGGGCGTTGAGTTTGGGGGAGTGGAAGAGAAGTGGGGAGCCCCCGCTGGACCTGAGGGGAGGCCTGAGGGGTAAGGCTGGGGTGGGAATTCCTACCGGAGTGGAGGAGTGGGGCAGGCTGGGGCGGCCTGAGCGGAGGTTGGGAGAGTGGACACTGCTTGTTATAATGAGGGCCCGGGACACCTGCTCCTACTGTTGCTGCCACCACCTTCGGCCTAAGGGCACAGGAGAAAGGAACAGGTCCTAGCTTAGTCTTACCCCAACCGTGAAGAGTCCCAGGTTTTTCCCTTCCTCTTCGTCTGTTCTCGTTGGACCTTGTCGGTCCCCGCCAGGGAAGGTGACAGGCTCTCAAGAACACAAGGGACCAAGACCCTGCGCCACTCTGCCTCCTTTAAGACTACCTAAGGCTTAGGGTTCATCTGAAGACACTACTTCCATTGCTTGCACCTTCTGAGGACTTGGGGAACATCCTTCTCCAGCTGCTGCCCCTGACAGGCCAGTAGCCCCCGCAGGGTGGGGGTGGTGTGTGTGTGTGTGTGTGTGTGTGTGTGTGTGTGTATTTCGCCAGATTTTATCCCACTAGGCTAGGGGAGCACGGGGAAAATCTGCCACTTTTAAAAATGCAGTTTACTTTCCTTAAGTTTTGAGAGCACAGTGTTTTTGAGAGCACAGTGTTTGATCCTTCTTCTGGTACCTACCTGCTTCTCGTTAAGTACAGAGCATTTTTTTGGCTATTTCTTCTTTTAATTGGATCCACTTTCTCAGGACACGAAGCAACTCTTCTTCACTAACCTACCCTTTGTTGGGTCCTTTCCTCAGGCATTTGTTTGGCTTTCTAGGAAAGAGGCAAGAGTTTCCTGCTAGCTGATCCTACCTCATTCTCTTCACAATAATTGACTAAATTTAAAAAAACAAACAAAACAAACCCGAACTCTTTGTAGTGTTCAATACTTTAAACCATTCCTTTTAAACCATGATTTAGACTGAGAGTCACTTATCCAGAACTACTGGTTTAAAGTAATAATTTTTACGTAGTGATGGAAGTATAAGGGCAAAGGAATCATTTGTAGTGTAATTACTTGGCAGCTCATGTGTTGGCAAGGAAGCGCTTTACCAGTTTGCTGTTAGGTCATGTTGGCAAGCCCATACGTGGTCCTGAGAAAGTCCTTGAGAGGAAGAGACTTTAAACCATGCTTTCTGAACTGGAAATGTGTAACATGGAAAAGAGAAACTCAAGGGTCTTCAAATTTTAGATGAGCTGTCATATAGAGCAGTTTAACTTTCTTTATTTCTCTAGAATGTGGAATTAGAGTGTATGGATGGAAACTAACTGTAGGGGAGAGATTTTGCTTCAACACAAGGAAACTTTTTTAAACCAAAGTAAATGGGATGGATTCAGGAGACATAGAGGTCCCTGAAAGTGTTGAAACAGACATTGCTCAACTAACTCATGTGAATATTTTATGGAGAATTAATTGTTCAGTAAAGAAAAGGGGTTGACTTTAGTTGGCCTTTAGGTCCTTTCCATATTTATGGGTGGATATAGGTAATAATGGCTCTTAGTTTAGAACCAAGGATTAGAATCAAGAGAAAACTGACAGTTAAGTCATGTGAGCTATGAGAATGCAAGATACTTCGGTTCTGCCAGATAGCTCTGAGAAATGGGAAATGGCTTTTGGTCTTACCGTTCTCAGAGGAGGAAACTGAGCAGACTGCAGGGAGGGTTTTGACATAGGAATCAGGGTGCAAGAAGAGGGTAAGTGAATGTTGGTTGTTCTTTGCACGTGTACCTTTGGAAAAAATTATTGGGAGGAAGTTGAGGTCAAGTCTTCTTACCTAGGAGGCGGTGGGTATCTATCATATTTTGGAGTACGAGAACTTGATCTTTGAAAAATATGCTGGTTAATAATGGTGTGTTTAAAACAAATGTAGTTTTGGGTGCCTGGGTGGCGCGGTTGGAGTGTCTGCCTTCAACTCAGGTTGTGATCGAGCGTCCGTGGGGAGTCTGCTTCTCCCTCTCTCCTCTGCTCATGCTTTCTCTCTCACTATATCGCTCTCTCTCAAATAAATACATAAATTCTTTTTTTTTAAGATTTATTTATTTATTTGACAGAGAGAGAGAGATATCACAAGTAGGCAGAGAGGCAGGCAGAGAGAGGGGGAAACAGGCTCCCTGCTGAGCAGAGAGCCTGGTGCTGGGCTCGATGCCAGGGCCCCGAGACCATGACTTGAGCTGAAGGCAGAGGCTTAATCCACTGAGCCACCCAGGCACCCGATAAATCTTTAATAAAAAAAACCCCAAATGGGGTGGGGTATTGGGTGAGCCTGGTAGTGGGTATTAAGGAAGGCACGTATTGCATGGAGCACTGGGTGTGGTACATAAACAATGAATCTTGAAACACTGGAAAAATAAAATAAAATAAAAAATATAGTTTTATCATTGTTATAATATTTACAATAATGAAACAAATATTAAAGATAAGAATGGAGATAATAGGCATATCTAAGTGCTTACTGTATACCACACTTTGCTAAGCACTTCAATCTATCTTCTCTCATTCTTTTTTTTCTTTTAAAGATTTATTTATTATTTTAGAGAGCAAGAGCAAAAGAGAGCAGGTGAGCACTCACTTGCATGTGGGGCGTGGGAGGAGGCAAAGGGAAAGGGAGAGAGAGAATCTTAAGTAGACTCCCTATTGAGCTTGGCTTGGGGGTGCTCAGTCTCAGACCCTGAGATCATGACCTAAGCCGAAATCAGATCAAGAGTCTGTAGCTCAACCTACTGGGCCACCCAGGTTCCCCTCTTTAATTTTTTTAACCTAAGGTCGCAAAATGTGGTGTAGAAATAGTATTCAAGTTGAGGTCTGATTCTAAAGGTACTATATACCATATTCTATCACATTTTCATTTTGTCCCTGTATGTAAGGGATGATGATAGGTGAAAAAGTATACTATTGCAAAGGATAAATTGAATAATTACTCAAGAATCCTATCTTTTAGCATTAGGCTGTGTGTATTTTGAATAATAAAAAAATGAGTTTCTGGAATTGCGTGTTCAGATGTGGCAGCAGTTCTGAGTCACTGAAGTACCTGAAAATTTGCCTTTTTATTTTTTAATATCACCCAAGATCAGTTCAAATTCTTCTTCCTTTTCTTCTTCCTCTTCTCTTTTTTTCCAATTCCTTTTTTGCTTGAGCCTATTGTAAGGACAGGGGAAAAGGTAGAGTTTTTTTCTTAATTATAATTGCAAAATAATATATCCCTTGGTGTGGCAGAAGTTATAGGTACAGGCAGTCCTCACTCTTTATGGTAGTGACTGTGCAACTTAAAACCTAGCCAAGTAGTCTTTTCTTTTTTGTTTTTTGTTTTTAAGATTTTATTTATGATGGAGAGAGAAAGGGAGAGAGAGAACACAAGCACGGGGGGGGGGGGGGGGGGGGGGGGGGGGGGGGGGGGGGGGGGGGGGGGGGGGGGGGGGGGGGGAGCTGGAGAAGGAGAAGCAGGCACCCCGCTGAGCAGGGAGCTGGATATAGGGCTTGATCCTAGGACTCTGGGATCATGACCTGAGCCGGAGGCAGATGCTTAAAGGCTGAGCCATCCAGGTGCCCCCTGGCAAAGTAGTCTTAATAATCAATGGGAAAAGTTACAGTTGTTCTGAGAACTTCAAAATTTTTTGTCAAACACCATAAACCCTCTTATTGTTGGTTAAAAATTAGAGAAATGAAAAAAATAACAAAACTGTTATTTAGTACTCTGTAATTTAAAACATTAAAGACACTGATAATTAAAATGTGTTATTTCTTTGTACAAAAACTTTACCAAAAGTAGTTTGAACAGTGCTGGCTTTCTTGTCATGGAACATGTGATGTGAAATGAGTGATTTTTCTATGCCTTAATGAATTATCATTCTCCTTTCTAAGTTTGGTTCAGCTTCAACATTTTACTCTTTGCACTTTCAATATTGTGAAATATCTCTGAGAGTTCTTCTAAGGCAGAGTTTTTTGCTAGCGTCATTTCTTCTGGTCCATCTTCATCCTTTTCTCACAACCACTTTTTTCATTTAAGTTGATAAGTTTGCCTTCAAGTTAGTCTGGCTGTTTATCTAGAGTCCCTCAGATGGCAGCAGTCAATATCATCGTTGTCAGCTATTTCTTTGATAACTGTTTATGAGTGATTGGAATTTCACTTCCAACATTATCACTTTTTGTTTCTTTGCTACACTTTCATCATTGTTGGCTATTACCATTTTTTGCTTATTCATTTTTGTAAAACCTCACATACGTTCATTACCAGGAGACAAGGAGGCGACTCAGCTACACACTTGGCTGTCTGTAAATGAACTGAATAACAAAGTGCAGTGAATAATCACCAACAGTTTTTGCCTTAATTTCTTGAAAAGATTTTATTTACTAATTTATTTTGAGAGAGAACGCACCTATAAGGGGGTTGGAGGGAGGGGCAAAGGGAGAGGGAGAGAATCACAAGCAGACGCCCCACTGAACACGGAGCCTGATGCAGGATTCGATCTCACAACCTGCAGATCATGACCTGAGCCGAAATCCCGAGTTGGATGCTTAACTGACTGTACCACCAAGGAGCCCTTCAAACCACTTTTCAGAGTTATATCTATAGTTAGTCATTAGAGCTTAGTAATGCTTGAAGTCAAAAAGCATTTTGAAGTCTCATCTTGGCTTAGTATTTACCTGTGTTGTCCAAGATATTAACTAGGAAGAATTTTCATTTGGTAGCACATATTGGAAGAAATGATATATATATATATTTTTAATGGAATAGTAATTGGTATATGGGTAAATAAGAAGAATGAATACCTCAAATGGTAATTTGGGGAACTTTACTAAGCCAGAATACATAGAATAGTGAACATTTAAATGAAAGTCTTGGGATGCCTGGGGGGGCACAGTTGCTTAAGCATCTGCCTTCAGCATGGGTTATGATCCCAGGGATCATGGGATCGAATCCAGCATCTGGCTTCTTGCTCAGTGGGGAGCCTGCTTCTCCCTCTGCCTATCTGTCTCTCTCTCTCTCCCTGACAAATAAAATCATTAGAGAAAATAAATGAAAGTCTTGCCCAGTGCATTATTAGCTCTGGTTAAATTTTTAAATTGTTCCTTTGATTTTGGGTTTACCCTATTCCTTTGTCAACTGTTTTTCCATTAGTGGGAAAAAAAACCTGACCTGGAGAGTTTTAGGTAGTACAAAAGAGCATTTTAAAAGAAGTAGAGGCATGGAGAAACATTTTAGGTCTGGCAAAATGATAGAGCCCAAAAGAGACAGCAGAAGCATTTAATAGTGACACAAAAGTCCTACATATATACTGTGGGGAAAGTTCATGGTATAATGACTTGGAGCCAGGATCAAGATTCCTATCTGAACTTTGCTCAGTTGAATATTGTGACTCTGGGCAAATCACTTAGTCATTCTTTGCATTGGCTTATTTTCTATAACATGAGAATAATGATATCTAAGAGGGTTAGAATTAAATGGCATGATATGTGTGAAAGTGCACAGTCAGGTGAAGTGCCTGGCCAATACAAGGTGCTCAATAAATATTAGTTGAATTGGAATCTAGTCAAAATAAGTCTAAAAAGTAAATCATACTGTGTTATAGTTGTGGTCTCCTCATCTGTAGTGTTGAGTTTTATGTGTGAACTTGGCTAATTTAATTAGATACTAATCTAGGTGTTTCTGTGAAGGTATTTTATAAATATAGTCAACATCTACAATCAGTTGATTTTAAGTAAAGATTATTCTCAGTGATGTGGGTGGGCCACATCCAGTCAGTTGAAAGGTTAAACTTTTGTGGGGGAGGTTTCTTCCTTGACTTACTTGACTCCTCACTTTAGCGGACCTTTCCTCTCTTCTCTTTTCTTCCCTTTCATCTATTTTTCCATTTGTTTGCATATATTGAAAATATACCAGAATTTGTAGATGTTTTCAGTGGGATTGCTTTTGCACATGATGTTCCCTTGTCATTTGTAGCTACATTCTCTCAGTGGCTATCTCTAAACCTTGAGTGATTACTCCTTACAGGGTTGGGTGCTTCTCTTTCCCTTGGAGGACTTTAAAAAAACTTTTTTTTTTTTTTTAAGATCTTATTTATTTATTTGACAGAGAGAGAGAGAGAGAGATCATAAGTAGGCAGAGAGCCAGGCAGAGAGAGTGGGGGAAGCAGCTCCCTGCTGAGCAGAAAGCCAGATGTGGGGCTCGATCCCAGGACCCTGAGATTATGACCTGAGCTGAAGGCAGAGGCTTAGCCCACTGAGGCACCCAGGTGCCCCTAAAAAAGACTTTTTTTTTTTTAAAGATTTTATTTATTTATTTGACAGACAGAGATCACAAGTGGGCAGAGAGGCAGGCAGAGAAGAGGAGGAAGCAGGCTCCCCGCTGAGCAGAGAGCCCGATGTGGGGCTTGATCCCAGGACCCCGGGATCATGACCCAAGCTGAAGGCAGTGGCTTTAACCTACTGAGCCACCCAGGTGCCCCCTTCAAGGACTTTTTATTAACTGAAGGATAAAGGCCAAATTCTAACATGGCATGAAAACTCCCTTTTTTTTTTTTTTTAAGTGAATATTTTCACAACAGTCAAGAATTTTGTAGTGAATATCTGTTCACCTATTGCCTAGATTCTATTTTAACATTTTATTATGCTTGTTTTATACTTTTTTTTTTAAGGTTTTATTTATTTGACAGCACAAGCAGGGAAAGCAGCAGGCAGAGGGAGAGAGAGAAGTAGGGCCCTGGGATCATGACTTCAGCCAAAGGCAGCTGCTTAACTGACTGAGCCATTCAGGCGCCTCATGCTTGTTTTAGTGCATGTATGTCCATTTACCCATTCTTCTGTCAATTCACTTTATTTTTGATATTTCAAAGTAAATTACAGACATCTATACACTTCCCCTAAATCCTTTAACATGAATATCATCAGTTCAATTCTTTTTTTTTTTTTTTAAGATTTTATCTATTTATTAGAGAGCATGAGAGAGACAGTGGGCATGGGTGGGGGAGGGAAAGGGAAAGGGAGAGGAAGAAGCAGACTCCCTGCTGAGCAGGGACCCTGATACAGACTTGATCACAGGACCCTGGGATCATGACCTGAGCTGAAGGTAGATGCTTAACTGACTGAGCCACCCAGGTACCCTTAAAGATCAATTCTTTGTGGGTTTTCTTTGGATGTAAAATTTATATTTGATGTTATGCACAAATTTTATGGTATATTTGCTGAATTTTAACAAGTGCATACATTTGTGTAACCAAAACCTCTATTAGAATATGGAACTTTACTATCAAGGAAGAAAGTTCCTCATGCCTCTTCCCTGTTAATCCTCACCTCCACCTTCCCCTTCTTTCTAGGGCAGCCACTGTTCTGATCGCCCCCCCCCCACCATAGATTAGATGTACCTGTTCTGAAACTGAATATAAGTGGAATCATACAGTATTCCACATAAGTGGAATCATAAGACTTCTTTCATTCAGTGTATGGTTTTTGAGATTTCACCAATGTTGTTGCAAGTTTTGGTACTTCCTTTTTATTGCTAAGTGGTATTCCATTATATGAATATTCCATAGTCTATCAGTTTTCCTATTGCTGAACACCTGGCTTTTTTCAGGTTTTGGCGATTATAAATAAAGCTGCTATGAACATTCTTGCACAAGTTGTCTTGTGGAAATATATTTTCATTCTTATAGGTAAATAGGATTAGAATAACTGGGTCAGAGGGTAATTGTGTGTTCAATTTTATTAGAAACTGCCAGATCTTCACTCAGTGGTTTTACATAGTGTTTTACATTCCCAGCATTTCATCCACTTCCTCACTAACATTTGGTGTGTCTTCAATTTTCACCATTCTCTTAGTTATGTAGTTTTTTAACTCATTATGGGATCCAGTGTATTCTAAACTCTTTAGTCTTTGTTCCTCCTTTCCCCTATAATTCCTGCTTTCCTTGAATATACTGTACTCTTGCCAAAACACTGTTTATGTATTATGTTTATATTTTGGTGCACTTTTCATTGTTTGTGTTCTTCCCGTGAGAGATAATAGTAAATGGTTTTTTAAAGCCACAAAGTTTGGGAGGTGGCTTATTATTCAGCAATAAGTAACTGAAATAGTGTCTAAAGTTGAATTTTTTTTCTTTTTTTAAAGATTTTACTTATTTATTTGACAGATAGAGATCACAACTAGGCAGAGAGGCAGGCAGAGAGAGAGAGGAGGAAGCAGGCTCCCTGCTGAGCAGAGAGCCCGCTGTGGGGCTTGATCCCAGGACCCTGGGATCATGACCTGCACCTAAGACAGAGGCTTTAACCCACTGAGCCACCCAGGCGCCCCTAAAGTTGAGTTTTGAGCAATTTTGATTTCCTGTTGTATAAACTCAAGAGTATGCCAAATCACACCATACCTTTTATTCTTAGAGGATGAAACTTTAAAAATAATAATATATAAGTTTAATATAGGCCCTCTCTTTGAAAATTTCAGAGAATTTTTATAAGCATCATTTTATTTATCCCTATAATGCACTCATAAGACTCAAAAGAGGCGTTTTACCCATTGAAAATAAATAAGTACTTTAAGGTTGAAATAATTCAGTTGCATGACTGGAAAATTTTTGACGCATTATATGTGTGGACTCCATCTTAAAGTTCTTTAACTTTTCAGAGCAAGCTGCTTTTAACAGCAAGAGGAAAGACTGAATGGACTCAAAACAGAACTCTTAACATTGCACTTGTTAAAATCTTGATACTGTTGTAAAAACTGTCTTATGGCTGAAATTCATTCATTTCTACAAAACGATAAGGAGACATTCTAGGTAAGATAGGCTTCACAAATGAAATATTACGGTTTGAGGCTATTTTACCTGCTGGGTAGCAATCCCTCCCCACCCCCACCCCCTTTTTAAAGTAGACAGGAGGACAGTCTGGTTTTGTTGTCTGATACCCATTTGATCCCTGGAGTTCCTTTAGTTAGTTTTGCCAATTGGATGTTCAGTGTTCTTTTACTACTCTAGAAATATCCGACTTAGGGGTACCTGGGTGCCTCAGTTAATTGTCTGCCTTTGGCTCAGGTCACGCATGATCCTGGGATCCTGGGATTGTGCCCTGCATCTCCCATCTCAGGCTCCCTGCTCAGCAGGGAGTTTGCTTCTCCCTCTCCCTCTCCCCTGCTTGTTTTCTCTCTCTCTCTGTCTCTGTCAAATAAAACCTTAAAAAAAAAAAATGTCCAACTTAAAGCTTGACAATCAAAGAGAATTATGACCTTGATAAAGGAGGACTGTTCTTTTTTTCAAAAGATTTTATTTATTTACCTGACAGAGGTCACAAGTAGGCAGGAGAGGCAGGCAGGGAGAGAGAGGAGGAAGCAGGCTCTCCGAGGAGCAAAGAGCCGGATGCGGGGCTCGATTCCAGGACCCTGGGATCATGACCTGAGCCGAAAGCAGAGGCCTTAACCCACTGAGCCACCCAGGCACCCCGAGGACTGTTCTTTTTTAAAGAGCATTCATTAAATAAACATTTAGCCCCCTCTGTGCCTTTCCTTCATCCCATTTCTTCCTTTTTTTCCAGAGATAACCACTATCCTTAGTTTATTATTATCATTTCCTAGCTTTTCACCATATGCATTTCTAAAAATACACTGTTTAGGTTTTTTTTATTTTATAGTTTATATAAGTGGAATTAGACTGTGTATGTTGTGTTTATTCTTCAACTTGCTTTTCTCAATTATGTATCATCCTTGTTCCCAAGAATTATCTCTGTTGATGGGTTTAGATATAGTTCATTTATTTTTACTGTTTAGAATTCTACGGTATGAATATGTTGATTTATCCATTCTTCAGTTTTTGGATGTTTTTTGTTTTCAGGTTTTGGCTATTACAAATAATGTTATAACCTTCTTGTACATGTTCTAGTACACACAAATTAAGAGTTCTTGTATCTATTGACAAGTATAATAGATTGTAGGGCATGCCCATATTCAACTTTTACTTTTAGTAGATCAGAAGTTCTCATGTTTTTTGGTCTCATAACCTCTTTTATACATTTGAAAAATTATTGAGGACCCTGAAGAGCTCTGTGAGTTAAATCTTTTAGTATTTACTATATTAGAAGTTAAAACTGAAAAGATTTAAAAGGCTCTCTCTGACAAATAAATAAATAAAATCTTAAAAAAAATAAATTAGTTTTTTCATTTTCTTTTTCTACCCAGAAGTAGAAATACTGGATTTTATGGCATTTCTATTTTTAATTTTTGGAGGAACTTCCATACTATTTTCTGTAGAGGCTGCACCAATTTACATTCCTACCAAGAGTGTGAGGGTTCCCTTTTCTCTGTATCTTCACCAACACTTGTTATTTCTTGTCTTTCTGATATTAGCCACGCTGACTGGTATGAGGTGATAATCTCATTGTTTTGATTTGTATTTTTCTGATGGTTAATGATGTTGAGAGTCTTTTCATGCATCGGTTGGCCATTTGTATGTCTTCTGTGGAGAAATGTCTATTCAGGTCTTCTGCCCATTTTTTAATTGGATTGTTTGGGGTTCTTTGGATTGAGTTGTGCGAGTTTTTAAATATATTTTGGATATTAACCCCTTATCAGATACATCTTTTGCAAATATCTTCTTTCATTATTAGGTTGCCTTTTCATTTTGTTGGTGGTTTCCTTTGCTGTGCAAAAAAACTATACATAATTACAGTGTATGATTTGCTAAATTTTGACAGATGTACTCCTGTGAACCCATCGCCACAACCAAAATTTGAATATATTCATCATCCCAAAGAGTTTTCTTGTGCACCTTTGTTGCTTCATTGGTTGTTTCAGGTAGGAGAGTAAATATGGTCCTTATTACTCTGTCTTAGGTAAACATGTAAATCTTGTTTACAGCCTATATTTCTTGTTATTGCCTTCTATAAGAAGTCTTCCTTAATTATTTGGTAAACATGCTGTGTAGGTATCTTCATAAAATTGCTCTACCAACTATGACACTAGTACAAAGCCATGTGTACCATCAGTAAATGGTTTGCTTCTTTAAGAGATCGGACAAAAATAACGGCACTAATTCTAAAAATGACCTGAAATTTAAGTTGTATATTGAATTTCTGCTTTAAAATCTTTTTGTTCCTTTTGCCTGGCATATTTTTTACCCAGGCTTTTTTTTTTTTTTTACTGTCAGCTATTATGTGTCCTTATGTTTAAGGTGTTTATCTTATAAAGCAGATAACTGTTTCTTTTATTGTTAAAATTCAGTCTTATTTTCTGCTTTCGGTGACTACTGATATATTTTTATTTCCATCCTTTAAAAAAAAGATACTTATTTATTTGACAGAGAGTGAGAGAGAGCACAAGCAGGCAGAGCAGGAGGCAAAAGGAGAGGGAGAGGCAGGCTCCCTGCTGAGCAGGGATGTGGGGCTCAATCCCAGGACCTTGGGATCATGACTTGAGCTGAAGGCAGATACCCAACTGACTGAACCACTCGGGCATCCCATATTTCCACCCTTTTTTATAATGCTTTTTATTCTACATCTATATTTCTTGCCTTCTTTTGGCAGTGATAGGTTTTTTTAATTTCTTTCTCCCCTCTATGGTTTGGAAGCTACTGGTTTGTTCCAGTTCTGGTGTTTATTTAAATGTTTTTTAAATACATGTTTGACTTAAAGTCCAAACTTATTTCTTCTCTCATATTAGGTAATTGAAAGAAGCTACTTTAACTTTGTGTATGCTCCTCATAACTTACATGTCATTTATTTATTTATTTGCCAGAGATAGAGCAAGAGAGAGCGAGTGCATCTTATTCATTATTCAGTATGTAGTTCCACCTTGAGTTAGTCTTTGCTGCATAACAAATTTCTACTTATGTAATGACTTAAAGTAACACATATTTATAGTTTCACATTTTCTATGGGTTAGGAGTGTGGGCCTGGCCTAGCTGGGTCATTTGTTTAGAGATTCACAAGGCTGCAATCAAGATGTTGGTGGGGGCTGTGGTCTCATCTGAAGCTTGAAGAGGGAAGCCTTTACTAGCAGAATTTGGTTCCTGGTGGTTGTTGGATTGAGGCTTCGGTTTCTTGCTGGCTTTTGGATGGAGGCTTCTCTTAGCTCCTGGAATCTGCCCTTGGTTCCTTGTTACATGAGACCCCCAGAATAGGCAGCTCAACAATGTGGCAGCTTGCTTCTTCAATGCCAGCAAGGGAGTAAGAGACTCCAGCAAGATGGGTGCTGCAATCTCATATAATATTATTATGTACATGTAATTATGTATATCTCATCATCTTGCTATATTCTGTTGGTTAGAAGCAAGTCACTAGTTCTGCCTACGTAAAGAGGGAGGGAGTTACACAAGGGCTTGGATACTAGGAGGTAAGGATTCTGGTGGCCACTTAATTAATTGTTTATTTGAGAGAGAGTGAGTGAGCAGGTGAGGGGGGCATGGTGGAGAGGGGCAGAGGGAAAGTCTCAGGCATATTCCTCACTGAGCTTAGAGCCCCACGGGGGCTGAATTCTGTGCCCCGAAGATTAGGACCTGAGTTGAAACCAAAAGTTGGACACCCAACTGACTGTACCACCCAGGCGCTCTATTTATTTAAAAAAATTTTTTTTAAAAATTTCTTATATATAGAGAGTGTACATAAGCATGGTGAGGGGCAGAGGGTGAAGGGGAGGGAGAGGGACAAGCTGACTCTGGCTGTGTGCAGAGTGGCTGCTCTGTTGGATCCCATGGCCCCCTGAGATCAAGACCTAAGCTAAGACCTGAGCCCAAAGAAAGTTGCTGGTCAACTGACAGCCACCCTAGCGCTCCCTGGTGGCCACTTTAGAATATGCCTGTCACAAACCTTGTGTTTATACTTCCAGAGGAGGTAATTGTTTTTATTGTTTTATTTGTTTTCTCTTTTAAACTAGATCACTATGGAACAACTTTCTTACTGTTTTCTGTGCTACTGGGTGGTTGCTTTTCTGTTTCATTTAACTACTGAGTAGGTAGTCCCTCAAGCATTTCATGTAGATTATCTCAGATCCAGTTCCCATCCTTCCTTGATCCAGTGCCTTATCTCTTATTCCTGTGTGAGCATTTGAAATTCTACTTTCTATGATAATGAGACAGCCAGTTCACTGCCCTACCTCTTTCTCTTTGTAGAACAGTCATACTGATTTTCTTGGTTCTTAGTTTTTCCCTCTGGGAATTAATTACCTTTAGTCTTTTGGGAGTTGAATTGTGCATTGAAAAATAAATATATTATTAAACTTTATCCAGCATGTCTAGGTGTTTGTAATGAGAGGATTTTTGGGGTGTCTGCCATCTTGCTTAATAGCTATTTCTTTATTTTAGCTAACGATTTATACATTTCAAAACTAGAAATACTATTAATTATATATACACACATAAAAATGTGTGCTTACAGATAGATAGGATAAGAACTTCAGATAGTGAGTATTGGCACATGTGCAATATAGAGTTGAGAAGTATAATGGATAAAGACTTTCACAAACTGGCCGTTGATGACTTTTCTGATGTAATCTCTTGCCTTTCTAAACACTTGCACTTTATACTTCAGAAATATAATTCAGCTTTTATTTCCTCAAGCACAGAATGCAGCTTCATAGTTTCCTGTGTTTGCATACATTATTCTTTCCGATCTGGAATGTCCTGCTTTATCTCTCTCATCTCTCTTTACTTGGTTAATTCAGCCTTTTACATTTTTTTCTTTCACATTCTTTTTTTTCTCTTTTGCATTTTAATTATTATATTTTTCATTTCTGAAGTCTTTCTTTTTTAAATCTACCTGACAATTTCTGATAGTTTTTTATTTTTGGGTTTTTTTTTGCTTTATTTCCTTAAACATATCAAACATTTAATATCTTATATCCATTAATTCAATATCTTTCATCTTTGTCTGTTTCTGTAGCTTGTTTTGCTGTTCTTCCTTTATGGCTGTGTGTTTCCTTATGTGCTCTTATGATTTTTGATGATTTCATTTTTCTGTAGACTTGGGAAGTCTTTGAGACCATGTGAAGTCAATAAAAGGAGGGGCCCTAGGATCTTGTTCATTGCTGTGTCCCAGGGTTTGTTACAGTGTTTACTATATGAGGCTTTCAGCAAATATTTATTGAATGAATGATGTGTATATGTTTCACAGAGTATTGTAATTATAAATATGTCTATATTCTCCACTATATTGATAATGCCTCAAGTTAAACAACTTTTCAGCTTTAACTCAGGATCCATAGCACTTAGCACAGTATCTTAATATAGATTAAGTTCTCAGTAAATGTTGTTCGTTAAACCAGTGAGAAATTGCTTGGCATATTCTGCCCATTGTAATCTATAAAATAAAAAAGATTTGTTTTTCCTTTGTTGTCATTTGAAGCCATTACTAGTGGAGATAAAGAAATGATGAATCAACTCAGATAACCAGTAGTATGTCTTGATCATGATTGATTAAAGCAGAACCTTTTTCCAGACGGAACTACAAAACAAAACTTTTTTTTAAGTTTATTTATTTAAATAATCTCTACACTCAACGTGGGGCTTGAACTCACTATCTCAAGATCAGGAGTTGCATGCTCTCCCAATTCAGCCAGCCAGGCACCCCTAAAACCAGAACTTTCGAAGTCTGGTGTCACTGAAAGCTGATCATATTATCAACTATCCAAGTACTTAACTGATTTCAGGGCATTGTGAATATAGAAGTATTCAACAAATATTTACTAAATATCTACTATATGTATAGTACTTTGCAATGTTGTATGATGGATTTTTTTTTTCCCAGTAGATTATGTGCTATGTGAGGTATAAACTTAAAATTGTGAAAAGGTGACTAGCAGAAAAGATAAGTGATTTGTTTCAGCAGTGAAAGAATTGCCTTAAGACAGTATCATTTCTTTAGTCATAATGGATCACAGTAAATAAAATCTTATTTATTTATTTATTTATTTGACAGAGAAAGATACTGGGAGAGAGGGATCACAGGCAGGGGGAGTGGCAGAGGGAGAAGCAGGCTTCCAGCTGAGCAGGGAGCCTAATGCGGTGATCTATCCCAGGACCCTGGGATCATGACCCAAGCTGAAGGCAGACACTTAACGACTGAGCCACCCAGGCACCCCCAGATGAATAAATTCTATAGACGTTCAGATGAGTCTAGTATAATTGCCAGAATTACATGACTTGTTTGGTTCTTAAGATTTATTAGGATAGACCAATGCTTATGATTGTGTCTCTCTTACTCTCTTTCCTTTTTCTTTTTCTTTTTGCATGTTGTTGTATTAGGAACACCGGTTGTTAAAGAGCAAATGACATGAGATTGAATCTAGATCTTCCCACTTGGGACAATATGACACTAGGAAAATTTCTTAATCTTGCCGGATATGTAAAATAAGAATGATAAGCTCACAAGGTGATATTTTATATTAGAAGGATTATGTAAATTAGGTCACTAGTTTGGTTCTAGGCATATAAACTCAATAGATACTAATACTCTTCTGCTTTATTCTTTTTGTTTTATTATCTAATTTGTGTGATTTTTTCACCATTTCATTCTCATTCTTTTTTAAAATAAAATAAAAACCAACTTTAAAATAAAGTCAGTATTCAGATTAAAGGTTATAATGGAAAAGATCATGTAAATACTCCAGTTATATGTATGTGTGGGTGTAAGAGCATTGCTGTTTTAGTTGGATCACAGAGAAACCTTTGTTTGCTACATGGAACACTTGTCTTGGCTGACTTATCTCATTTTCTCTGGGTTTTCTTTAAAGCAGTTTTTTTTTTAGACATTTAAAAGCTGACACTTGGGCAGTGAATACCCTGAAAAAAAGTCTTGTTCCAGTGGAAATTGACCCAAAGTTATTTGGGTAGAGCTAGAATAGTTCTTTGGGGGCAGGATGAGGGAGAGGGAGAGAGAGAATCTTAAGCAGGCCCCATGCCCAGTGTGATGAGGGGCTTGAGCTGAAATCAAGAGTCTGATGCTTAACTCACTGACCCACCCAGTTGCCCCTAGAACAATTCACTTGAGAGATTTGGGAATTCAAAAAATTAAAAAACTTGTATTTTATAGTCTTTAATTTTTTCCCTACTGCTTAGGAATTTGATTTAAATTAAACGCTGCTGGGACGCCAGGGTGGCTCAGTTGGTTAAGCAGCTGCCTTCAGCTCAGGTCATGATCCCAGCGTCCTGGAATCGAGTCATACATCGGGCTCCTTGCTCGTCAGGGAGCCTGCTTCTCCCTCTGCCTCCATTTGCCAGTGCTCTCTCTCTCTCTCTCTCTGAGACAAATAAATAAATAAAATCTTAAAAAAAAAAACACGCTGTTTAAACATTAAGTTAAATGAAATAAATTCATAAACTTATATTTAACTTAATGTTAAGTTCTGTTGGAGCAAGTATTTAGTTGCTTACGGTCTTAAAGAATGAGATATTACTGAACATTAACAACTAATTATACATTTTCAAAAACAAGTCCACAACTCAGATAGCTTTTCATGTTTAGGAAATGCATATCTCAGTGATTTGTTTTCATTATTCATATTGATTTGGAAGCTGATCAAAATAAATGAATTATTTTTATTTCATTTTCCAGAAAACTTTGAAATTACCAGGAAGTTAAAGACATATAATTCAATAAATATTTAAGAAATATATTTATAACCATCAATTACAATAAAATCACTAAGACATTTAAATTATTTTACTTTAAATTCTTTTTTTTTTTTTTCAAAGATTTTATCTATTTATTTATTTGTTGGAGAGAGCGAGCACAGGCAGACAGAGTGGCAGGCAGAGGGAGAAGCAGACTCCCCGCTGAGCAAGGAGCCCGATGTGGGACTCGACCCCAGGACACTGGGATCATGACCTGAGCCGAAAGCAGTCACTTAACCAACTGAGCCACCCAGGTGTCCCGTATTTTACTTTAAATTCTAAATTATTCATAATTATTATGATAAAATAAAATGTTTTACTTATTTTTTTTCACTTTGTGGATTTTTTTTTTTTTTTTAAAGATTCACTCATCCACTTTAGAGAGAGAGTGAGGGCATCGAGGGGCAGAGGAAGAGGGAGAGAGAAACTTTAGCAAACTCCTCGCTGAGCTTGGAGCCCAACATGGGACTCCATCTCATGACCCTGAGATGACGACCTGAGCCAGAGCCAAGGGTCGCATACTTAACTGACTGCACCATCCAGGAGCCCCTTCATTTTGAGGATTTTTCTTTTTTCTTATTTTTCTTTTGTTTTTTTGAAGATTTTACTTATTTGAGAGAGAGCATGGGGAGGGGAGGAGAGGGGCAGAGGGAGAGGGAGAAGCAGACTCTCTGCTAAGCAGGGAGCCCAGTGTGGGGCTCAATCCCAGGACCCTGGGATCCTGACCTGAGCTGAAGGCAGATACTCAACCAATTGAGCCATCCAGGTGCTCCTCACTTTGTGGATTTAAAAAAAAAAATGAAATAGGACATTCTAATCGAAATCAACATAAGAATAGGAAATAGTTTATAAAATGGAAAGAAGACAGGTTATTAGTACCCTTGCATTTGAATCCTGATTTTGCCTTGTTCAAGCTGTATGATCTTGTATATATTAGGACAAATTGCTTAATTTTGATTTCACTTTCTTTAGCTGTCAGATTTGATTAAAAATACCTTATAAGTTGGTTTTGAGGATTAAGTTAGACAAAGTAATGACCTTATGCATTCTAAAGTACCACATAAAATGTTGGATAATAGTTTTCTTAAGAATTTAGAGTATCAGATTATGCACTTAAATTTAAACTTCCTTTTCATCCATGAACTGAGAAAGTATTCATTTTTCTGTTTTAAAATGTCTCCTTTTTTGCTACAACTAAACTCTCCCTAATGTGGTGTCTAAGCCTCATAATTGATGCTCATATAATTGTGGGATAAAGGAATGAATATGTTCGGCCTCTTGATATCAACATTATGTATTGTTATTAACCTCTTTACTAGATAGATGGATATGGATCCCTTTGTAACTTATTTCAGGAAAGCCTCATCAAGATGTAGAGATATCGGGGCACCTGGGTGGCTCAGTTGGTTAAACATCTGCCTTCGGCTCAGGTCATGATCCCAGGGTCCTGGGATCAAGCCCTGTATTGGACTCCCTGATCAGTGGGAAGTCTGCTTCTCCCTCCCCCACTCCCCCTGCTTGTGTTCCCTCTCTTGCTATCTCTCTCTCTGTCAAATAAATAAATAAAATCTTTTTAAAAAAAAAGATGTAGATATATTAACTTAAGCCCTCAAATAATGGCATAGGCATTAATTGCTGCAGATTTGGGAGGCAGCATAGTTTAACTGATAGACCTATACCTTGGGCTTGAGTCCAGTTCTGCCCCTTCTTGGTTAAGCAAAAGTGGACAGATCGTTTAATCTTATCAGTCTAGGTTTCTCTAGTCTGCTCCTTAGTGGGGTTACTTTGGGAATTTAATGTTAGTGTATGTGAAAGTGTTTATAGACTATAAAACCGTATAAAATATAGAAATTTTTGTTTTATTAAGATTGACAAGAATATTAGCTGAGCCATATGGCTTATTTTTACATTCATGAAAGTATACAGAAAATAGTATTGCAAAGATCTTTCGAGTTTGGGTATTTGAAAGGACTCATGAGTCTCCATATTTACCTAAGGCTTTTGTTTAAAGGATATGGTGTAGCAAGAGGAAGAGAGAGTGGAGAAGCATTAAGAATGTGGGGGACATTAAGGGAAAACTGTCTAGAATCCTAATTTGTACACAGGTCCATTTCATCCCTGGATTGACCACCAAGATCTGTGTGATAAGTCCTGGGTTGTGGAGAGCTTCAGGCAGTTCATAGTGGGGTATTTTTATGTTGCTCTGGTCATGTAGTCAAGCTTGGCTGGCTAACCAGTTCTATCAGGTGAAAATGTGTCGGTAAACAAACTGGTTAACAGGTCACCAGGTAGTTTTGGACCTGAAACAGCACACTATAAATCTAATTGACCTTATCTTGTCCAAGAGCCAGATAGCCAGATGTCCTCAGAGATGAAGATGCAATTTTCCCAGGCCAGCTGTAAATCGACCCTATCGTACACAATTATATTCAGAGCACCTGCTATGTACAAGGTATATAGTATGCCTTTGGAATTGGCATTAAGACATCATCCTTGACAACTAGAAAGACTAGTGAGGAAAGAAAAAGATAATCAGCAAAGTGGTATTGGCAGTTAGGGAAGTAGTAAGCACGACCTCACAGTTTCTAGGTGATTTCCTGCTTGCTTATTTAAGACTTCACTGAGGAAGTAACAATTTAGATGTTAGAAGTAAGAAGATAGAATTTGTTTCCAATAATGGGCCCTACTCAGCACAGACATGTTTAAAATCCTCATTGTGACCTCCCTACCATTGCTGAATGGTTTTATGTGCTTTATCTTTTATTTAATGACTTTTTCAGCAATTAGATCTGATGAAATTTTTTTATCCCTAAGCAACAGGGAAGATTTTAATTCTGAGATCTCATGAAAAGATTTTAAGGAGGCATACAGCATAGAGAATACAGTTAATAATATTGTAATACACTTACCATGGGAAGCATTCAGTAATGTATAAAATTGTTGAATCACTGTGTTGTACACCGGAAACTAACATGTTGACTATACTTCAATTAAAAATTCAAAATTTTAATAAAGGGGTTTTAAGGAGGAAGCACTACTTATTAAAAACATATACAGATTTCTAGGGAAAAATTACTTTTTATGGTCTTTTTTGACAATGTTAAAAACAATATTAATAGGTCATATTTATTGACACTATGTGTCAACCACCATGCTAAGCATCTTATTTAATTATAATGAAAAATCTGTTTGAGAACATTTATGATAATGGTCATGCATATTTAGAGTTATTTCCTCCTTCCATGGAAAGAAAGTGGGTAACTTTCTAAACATTTTTGACATTTTATTAGTTTTTCAGCGAAGTTATATATTTGCACGCTTTTGGTTGCCTTTTGTGTAACCAGTTGGGATTATATTCTTTCATCATAGAAGACTCTCTTAAATTAGTCATTCATGCCTTCTCTTCCCTCTCTCCCATCTCACAACCATCTTAGTTCAGTTCCTTATCATCACTTATCACATTTGGATTATTGTAGTCATAAATTATTTGTCCCCTTCCTACTGTAACCAATCTGTAAACTTAAAGTTACTCTTCTCTTTATCATTCCTCTGCATCATTTACTCCCCATTTGCTCTCTCTGGAAGAGTTCAGACTTTGTAGTTTGGTAGGGAGATCATAGACATATTGTTCATGTTTATATTAGTTCCACTGTATCAGAGTAGCTGTATGTAGCTCCCAATACAACTTTCCTCCTAGGCTTAATAAAAGTCACTTGTCATGGTTTCCTAGGCACAACATGTTCTTTCTGGCTTTGTACATTCGTGTGCTTTCTCTACCTCGAATATTGTTCTCTGCACTTTAGTTTAAACTCCTATTCACCCTTTAAGGCACACTGAAATATTATCTCTTCTGTGAAGAGATAATAACCCTTCTGCCAAGGGTTAATGAATTGATATCATTTTCTATGAACTTCCATTATGGTATGTTGTATTTTTTTTATTTTGTTAAAATCATGTTCATATATTCATAAAATTAATGTTCATATGGATTTCCTTTCTGGAAACCACTTTCCTTGTTTTTCTTATTAGAGAGTAATTACTTATTGTGGAAAATTTTGAATCAGTCAGCAAATATTGATTGACTATTTTCAATATGCCAGGCACAGTGCTAAGTCTGGGAGAAAGGGGTGAAATCTTCATGAAGTGTACACTTTAGACTTGGGGAAGTACTTAGTTCAGCTCTTCAAAATGTTGTGAAGGGAAATGTAGAAAATACAAAGTAGCAGAAAAAGAAAATGAAAAGCACCCAGTAATCACCCTGTTCAGCATTACATTACAAAATGAAATGTAAAAATCAGATCTGGCCCCGGGAGGCCCATGAGGCATAATTGATCTGCATAAGTGGTGGCTTAGATTCCGTGCTACCAACTCCTGTGTCACCTTACCCTCAACCCACACCTGTAGCCTCATGGACCATTTCTTAGGAGCAGTTAATTGTTTGCTGTGTATCCTCCATACTGTCTTTTCTCTCTCTCTCTCTCTCTCTCTCTCTCTTTTTCTCTCTGCACACACACATATTTTAAAAATAAAAATATATGACTATGCCTTATGTAGTATTTTGTGACTTGATTTTCTCAGCGTATGTAAGGGATACTTCCATTCTTTAAAAAGTGATTTAGAAGATAAACTTTATTTTTATTCCACTTGAGCATACTTTAAATTAAAAAAAAAATACACTGAACCTACATTTCTGTATCAAAAATGAAAAGATACTTGTTCACCTCCCCCCCTCATGTGAAATAATACATGGAACATACGTTCTTTTACTTTTCACTTACTTTTACCTTTTTTTTTTTTTTTAAACCTCATACAAGTTAAGATAAGAGGGCCTGAAATATGGCAGTGATAGTGAGGATGAATGTAAGGGAACTCTAATGAGCATTCTCAACCCTTGCTTTTTGCCCTTCTGCCTCTGTGATAGCTCAGGACTTCTTTCCATGTCTTCCTCTTTTCCTTTTCTTCTTCTCCAACTAGGAAGTCTTTTTTTTTTTTTTTTAAGATTTTATGTATTTATTTGTCAGAGAGGGAGATACTGAGAACAGGGGGAGAGGCAGGCAGAGGAAGAAGCAGGCTTCCCACTGAGCAAGGGGCCTCATGCAGTACTCTATCCCAGGACCCTCGGATCATGACCTGAACCGAAGGCAGCCACCTAACCAATTGAGCCACCCAGGTGTCCTGGAAGTCTGTTTTATATGCATATAAAGCAGTAAGCAAGATACTTGTATAAATGGACATAGAGATGTTCAATGAAATACTGTTTAATAAAAGAAACATAGCAACAGGGGTGCCTGGGTGGCTCAGTTGGTTAGGCAGCTGTCTTCAGCTCTGGTCATGATCATGGAGTCCCAGGATCGAGTCCCACATCAGGCTCCCTGTTCAGTAGGGAGTCTGCTTTTCCCTCTGACCTCCCCCTGCTCCCCCGTGCTCTCTCTGTCTTTTGGATAAATAAATAAAATCTTTAAAAAACAAAACAAAACAAAACAAAGAAAACATAGAAACAACCTAGAATGTCCAGTGGTATGGGAATAGATAAGTAAAATTGGTATATTCCTATGATAGCATACTGTACAGCAGTTGAAATGAATGGACTTATAATTATCTACTGGATCTCTCAACTAATTTTTATTGATTAAAACTTTGTGGAGTGATACAGAGTTATCCGATTTAGATAAAAATAAAAAGCACAAAGCAAAACTGTATGTTTATGGACATACATATATGTAAAATAATTTTTAAATGAATTACAGTTATGCACCCAAATTAACACTAGCCATTTTCTCTGGAAATGTGTGAAGGGAATTCGACTGGAGAGATGGTTGACTTTGATTATACCAGTAATAGTTCATTTACTTTATTAAAATAAAAGCTTGATGCAGACATGGCAAAATGTAAATTATGATCAATTTTTAGATTTCTTTTTTTTAATTAATTTACATTCAATTAGCCAGCACGTAGTACATGATTAGTTTCAGCTGCAGAGTTCATCAGTTCGTCAGTTGCATATAATACCCCCGTTTTGGAAAGCCATCCTCAAAGTGCCAGCCCTGAGGGTGGCAGTGGAATCACAAGACCCAAGAATCCCATTTGTTCTGTCTGTAACGGCATTTTTGCCAGCACAGGCCCCGACATTGGGAGAGCCAGACATGGGTCCCTGGGCCTCACCCTGGATGTCTCTGTGCTCCCGTGCAAGTAAGGTAAGTGGCAGGTCAGGTGATGGGCGAGGTCTATTTGAAATTTCCAAAATAATCAGTTAGCACCCACTCTGGTTCTAGGCCTTGTGTTACCACCTTCCCACCCAACACCTTTGGTTTTCTTAATGGAAGAGAACAGCTTTCATTGGTCACTTTGTATGATGAGCTAAGTAATTTTTTTTAAAAATTTTATTTATTTATTTGAGAGAGAATGAGTGAGAGCATGAGAGAGGAGAAGGTCAGAGGGAGAAGCAGACTCCCCAAGGGGCTGGGAGCCCGATGCGGGACTCGATCCTGGAAGTCCGGGATCATGACCTAAGCTGAAGACAGTCGCTCAACCACCTGAGCCACCCAGGTGCCCCGAGCTAAGTAATTTTTAAAAATTATCTTGGGATTCCTAATTTTCCCTAAACTCCCCATTATGGAACAATCATTCCTGAATTTTTTTTCTTTTCTTTTTTCTTTTTTTATTAACTATAAAAGTCTTATTTATAAAAAGTATTATTTGTTTCAGGGATACAGGTCTGTGATTCATCAGTCTTATACAGTTCTCAGCAGTCAGCATAGCACATACTCTCCCCAATGTCTATCACCCCGCCACCCCATCCCTCCCACCTCCTCCCCTCCAGCAACCCTCAGTTTGTTTCCTGAGACCAAGAGTCTCTTTATGGTTTGTTTCCCTCTGTTTTCATCTTGTTTCATTTTCCCCTCCCTTCCCCTATGATACTCTGTCTTGATTCTCAAATTCCTCATATCAATGAGATCATATGATAATTGTCCTTCTCTGATTGACCTGTTTTGCTTAGCATAATACACTCTACTTTCATCCATGTCCTTGCAAATGGCAAGTTTTCACTTTTTTGATGGCTGCATAGTAGTCCATTGTATATACCACTTCTTCTGTATTCATTCATCTGTTGATGGACATCTAGCCTCTTTCCATAGTTTGGCTATTGTGGACATTGCTGCTATAAACATTTGGGTACCCACGCCCCTTCGGATCGCTATGTTTGTATCTTTGGAGTAAATACCTGGTAGTGCCATTGCTGGGTCAGAGGGTAGCTCTATTTTCAGCTTTTTGAGGAACCTCTGTACTGATTTCCAGAATGGCTGCACCAGCTTGCATTCTCACCAACAGTGTAGGAGGGTTCCCTTTTCTCCGCATCCTCGCCAACACCTGTTGTTTCCCGATTTGTTAATTTTAGCCATTCTGACTGGTGTGAGGTGGCATCTCATGCTGGTTTTGATTTGTATTTCCCTGATGCCAAGTGATGTGGAGCATTTTTTCATGTGTCTGTTGGTCATTTGGATGTCTTCTTTGCCTACATGTCTGTTCATGTCCTCTGCCCATTTCCTGACTGGATTCTTTGTTCTTTGGGTGTTGAGTTTGATTAAGTTCTTTTTTTTTTTTTAAGATTATTTATTTATTTATTTGACAGACAGAGATCACAAGTAGGCAGAGAGGCAGGCAGGGGGGTGGGGAAGCAGGCTCCCTGCAGAGCAGAGAGCCCGATGCGGGGCTTGATCCCAGGACCCCGGGATCATGACCTGAGCTGAAGGCAGAGGCTTTAACCCACTGAGCCACCCAGGCGCTCCTTAAGTTCTTTATAGATTTTGGATATTAGCCCTTTATCTGATATGTCATTCACAAATATCTTCTCCCATTCTGTCAGTTGACGTTTCCTTTGCTGTGCAAAAGCTTTTGATCTTGATGAAGTCCCAATAGTTCATTTTTACCCTTGCTTCCCTTGCCTTTGGTGATGTTTCTTTCTTTCTTTTTTTTTTTTTTTTTTTAATTTATGTGACACAGAGAGAGAGATCACAAGGAGGCAGAGAGGCAGGCAGAGCGGAGGGGGAAGCAGGCTACCTGCTGAGAAGAGAGTTTGACAATGTTTCTAGGAAGTTGCTGTGGCTGAGGTCGAAGAGGTTGCTGCCTGTGTTCTCAAGGATTTTGATGGATTGCTGTTTCACATTGAGGTCTTTCATCCATTTTTGAGTCTGTTTTTGTGTATGATCTAAGGAAATGGTCCAGTTTCATTCTTCTGCATGTGGCTGTCCAGTTTTCCCATCACCATTTGTTGAAGAGACTGTCTTTTACTCCACTGGACATTTTTTTCCTGCTTTTGTCAAAGATTAGTTGACCATAGAGACGAGAGGGTCCATTTCTGGCCTGTTGTTCCATTGATCTACGCGTCTGTTTTGTGCCGTTGCCATGCTGTCTTGATGATTACAGCATTGTAACAGAGCTTGAAGTCCAGAATTGTGATGTCACCAGCTTTGCTTTTCTTTTTCAACATTCCTCTGGGTATTCGGGGTCTTTTCTGGTTCCATATAAATTTTAGGATTATTTGTTCCATTTTTTTCAAAAAAGTTGGTGGGTATTTTGATAGGGATTGCATTGAATATGTAGATTGCACTAGGTAGCGTAGACATTTTCACAATATTTGTTCTTTCAATCCATGAACATAGAACATTTTTCCATTTCGTTGTGTCTTCTTCAATTTCTTTAATGTGTACTTTATACTTTTCTGAGTACAGATTCTTTGCCTCTTTGGGTAGACTTATTCCTAGGTATCTTAAGATTTTGGGTGCAGTTGTAAATGGGACTGACTCCTTAATTTCTCTTTCTTCTGTCTTGCTGTTGGTGTGATTTTACCACCTGACACTTTATTGAATTCCTGTATGAGTTCAGGCAGTTTTGGGGTGGAGTCTTTTGAGTTTTCCACATAAAGTATCATATCATCTGCAAAGAGTGAGAGTTTGACCTCTTCTTTGCTGATTCGGTTGCCTTTAATTTCTTTTTGTTGTGTGATTGTAGGACTTCTAGTACTATGTTGATTAGCGTAGTGATAGTGGACGTCCCTGCCATGCTTCTGACCTTAGGGGAAAAGCTCTCAGTTTTGCCCCATTGAGAATGATATTCACTGTGGGTTTTTCATAGATGGTTTTGATGATATTGAGGAATGTACCTCCTATCCCTACACTGTGCAGAGATTGATCAAGAAAGGATGCTGTACTTTGTCAAATGCTTTTTCTGCATCTATTGAGAGGTTCATATGGTTCTTGTTCTTTCTCTTATTAGTGTAGTGTATGACATTGATTGATTTGTGGATGTTGAACCAGCCTTGCAGCCCAGGAATAAATCCCACTTGGTTGTGAATGACCTTTTTTTTTTTTTTTAAAGATTTTATTTATATATTTGACAGACAGAAATTGCAAGTAAGCAGAGAGGCTGGCAGAGAGAGAGGAGGAAGCAGGCTCCCCGCTGAGCAGGGAGCCCAATGCAGGGCTTGATCCCAGGACCCTGGGATCATGACCTGAGCCGAAGGCAGAGGCTTTAACCCACTGAGCCACCCAGGCGCCCTGTGAATAATCCTTTAATGTACTGTTGGATCCTATTGGCTAGTATTTTGGTGAGAACTTTTACATTCATGTTCATCAGGGATATTGGTCTGTAATTCTTTTAGATGGGTTTTCATCAGGTTTTGGGATCAAGGTGATGCTGGCCTCATAAAATGAGTTTGGAAGTTTTCCTTCCATTTCTATTTTCTGGAACAGTTTCAGGAGAATAGGTATTAACTCTTCTTTAAGTGTTTGGTAGGATTCCCCTGGGAAGCCGTCTGCCCTGGGCTCTTGTTTGTTGGGAGATTTTTGATGACTGCTTCAGTGTCCTTACTGGTTATGGGTCTGTTCAGGTTTTCTATTTCTTCCTGGTTCCGTTTTGGTAGTTTATACATCTCTAGGAACACATCCATTTCTTCCAGATGGTCTAATTTGCTGGCATATAGTTGCTCATAAAATATTCTTATAATTGTTTGTATTTCTTTGGTGTTGGTTGTGATCGCTCCTCTTTCATTCATGATTTTATTAATTTGGATCCTTTCTCTTTTCTTTTTGTTAAGTCTGGCCAAGGGTTTATCAATCTTATTAATTCTCTCAAAGAACCAGCTCCTACTTTTGTTGCTCTGTTCTACTGTTCTTTTGGTTTCTATTTCACTGAGATCTGCTCTGATCTTTATTATTTCTCTTCTCCTGCTGGGTTTAGGCTTTCTTTATTGTTCTTTCTCCAGCTCCTTTAGGTGTAGGGTTAGGTTGTGTATTTGAGACCTTTCTTGTTTTTTGAGAAAGGCTTGTATCGCTATTTTCCTCTCAGGACTGCCTTTGCTGTGTCCCACAGATTTTGAACCGTTGTGTTTTCATTATCATTTGTTTCCATGCATTTTTTAAATTCCTCTTTAATTTCCTGGTTGACCCATTCATTCTTTATCAGGATAGTCTTTAGCATCCATGTATTTGAGTTCTTTCCAACTTTTTTCTTGTGGTTGAGTTCTAGTTTCAGTGCATTGTGGTCTGAAAATATGCAGGGCATGATCCCAGTCTTTTGGTACCAGTTGAGACCTGATTTGTGACCCAGGATGTGATCTATTCTGGAGACTGTTCCATGTGCCTTAGAGAAGAATGTGTATTCTGTTGCTCTGGGATGGAATGTTCTGAGTAGATCTGTGAAGTCCATCTGTCCAGTGTGTCATTTACAGCTTTTATTTCCTTGTTGATATTTTGCTTAGATGATTTGTCCAGTTCAGGGAGGGGAAACTGTATCCCAAAATTTTAAAGAAAGAAAAACATATATGCACAAAAAATAAGATTGAATACAATGAAGGGATGGAATATGACTGTAAAAATGAAAATTAAAAAAGATTTTAAAAAAGGAATTGGGACGCCTGGATGGCTCAGTTGGTTTAGTGGTTGCCTTCGGCTCAGGTCATGATCCCAGCGTCCTGGGATCGAGTCCCACATCGGGCTCCTTGCTCGGCAGGGAGCCTGCTTCTCCCTCTGCCTCTGCCTGTCTTTCTGTCTGCCTGTGCTCTCTCCCTCTCTCTCTCTCTCTGAATACATAAATAATAAATTAAAAAAATCTTTAAAAAAAAAAGGAATTGATACGATGTTGGTTAAAATAGGAAGGAAGACTGAGGGTTGCTGGGGGGAGGGGGGTCGGGAATGGGGGGTGGGGTAATGGACATTGGGGAGGGTATGTGCTATGGTTAGTGCTGTGAAGTGTGTAAACCTGGCGATTCACAGACATGTACCCCTGGGGATAAAAATACTTTATATGTTTATAAAAAATAAAAAAAAATTATTAAAAAAAATAGGAAGGAAGAACAATTCAAAAAAATTTGAAAAGAAAAAAATAAAGAAGAATTTAAAAATTAACTGGAAAGATTAAAGAATCATGGGAAAAAGCCATGAATTCTATGTGCTCTCTTCCCCTAGCGCTGGAATTTTGCACTTCTCATTGACTGGTAAACTTGGTCTTGGCTGAATGTCTCTTGCTGATCTTCTGGGGCAGCGGCTTGTTGCAGTGATTCTTAAGTCTCTTTGCCCCAGGTGGAGTTGCACACCTTTGCCAGGGCCCAGGCTACGTAATCTGCTCAGGTTTGCTCTCAGTAGCTTTTGTTCCCTGAAAGCTTTCTGTACAGCTTTGGAGGATGAGAATCAAAATGGTGGCCTCCCAATCTCTGGTCCAGGAGGAGCCAAGAACTCAGGGCCCCACTCCTCAGTATGCCCTCAGAGAAAAGCAATCAGTCACTCCTGTCTCCCTGGTCTCCGGCCACACTCTGTGTTCACCTGGCCTGTGATTGAGCGTTTCTATCTCTGGTACGTGACACCGTCTGGAGTCTCCAAGCTCAGTTGATTCCTGCGGCACGCTCCTGTGCTGCTCCTCCCAGAGAAGGAAGGGGAGTCTCCTTGTTTCTGCCGTTTGTTGGGCCCCTGCTCAAAGAGGCCGACTGTGCCACAGATCACAGTTTATGGCAACCCCGAGCTGAGACCCCACTCCTCAGCTCAGTTTTTGCAGCCGGCTTCCCCACTCCAACACCTGGTCGCTCTGCCACACTCAGGCAACCCCCCCAACGTCTTTCTGTGACCCCGAGGGTCCTGAGACCACACTGCCCGGGTGAGGGTTCCACCCCCACGTAGCCACTGGAGCGACGTCTGTTTGCTGAGCAGACTTCTAAAAGTTCTGATTTTGTACTCCGCTGCTCTGTCACTTGCCGGGAGCCAGCTGATGTAGGCTCCCTCCCCGCCAGGGTCTGTCTTCCCGTATATCACCTTGGATTCGCTTCTCTGTACGTCCTGCCTTCCAGAACGTGGTTGCTTTTGTGTTCATAGAATTGTTGCTATTCTTTTCTTTGATATCTGTTTGAGTTTGTAGGTATTCAGATAGTTTGATAACTAGCTGAATTCCTGGGATCAGATGAAATTTAGGTTTCCTACTCCTCCAACATTTGCTCTTACCCCCAGTTACCTTATTCTTTTTTCTGGATTTTACAGTTTCTGTAATTAATGGTCATTGTATAGCATCTGGCACAAAATAGGTAATGAATTTCAATTTGCTCTGTTTTTGTCAACCATTCCTACAGGTGGACTGGATCATTGTAGTATCAGTAAGTACTTGGGATGTTACATAGGTAGTTTAATACCCCAGTTATTTAAAGCTTCTCCTGCCCCTTTAAACTTACTGCCCCCCACCCTGTGGTGATACGTTTTGAGGTACAAATTCAGGAAATAAACATTCTTTATTGTGCCAGGAACCAGTTCTTAGGAGAAATACCAGTATACCCTGTCTAGCAACTTTTGTATTGTTTCATGGTTATTGTTTCTGCACTTGGAAGTCTTCTGTAGATTACAACTCACTAGTCTGCTACTAGTTCATTATTTGACTACTATGTCAGTTTATTGTGAAACCTTTGTTATTTCCTAATTGTTTTTTCTTCCTATTTTTCATTATTGATTGATTGATTTTTAAAGATTTTATTTATTAGAGAGTGAGAAAGAGAGGGAGATAGTGCATGTGCCTGTGCATGAGCAAGGGGAGGGGCAGAGGGAGAAGGAGGCTCCCTGCTGAGCAGGGAGCCTGGTTTGGGATTTGATCCTAGGACCCTGAAATCATGACCTGAGCCAAAGGCAGATGCTTAACCGACTGAGCCACCCAGGTGCCCCTTCATTTCTTATTTTGTTTTGTTTTTTCCTTTTAAAGATTTATTTATTTTGAGAGAGAGAAAAAGAAAGAAAACGAGAACATGGGGGGAGGGGCCGAGGGTGAGAGAAGCAGACTCCACACTGACTTCAGAACCTGATGCAGGGTTCAGTGTCATGACCCTGAGATCCTGACCTGAGCTAAAATTAATAGTTGGATTCTTAACCTACTAAGCCACCCAAGCACCCCTTTCTTCCAAGTTTTTATTTTTTAATTTTTATTTTTAAAGATTTTATTCATTTATTTGAGAGAGAGAGAAATCACAGAGGGAGACTGAGGGGGAAGCCGACTCCCCACCGAGTAGAGAGCCCAACATGGGGCTCCATCCCAGGACCTGGATATCATAGCCATAGCTGAAGGCAGACTCCAACCAACTGGTCTGCTCAGATGCATCCCCACCCCCAAGTTTATATTTAAATTCCAGTTGGTTAACATACACTGTAATATTAGTTTCAGGTGTGGAATTTACTGGTTCAACCCTTACATAAAACACCTGGTGCTTGGGGCACCTGGGTGGCTTAGTCTGCCTATCTATCTATAAATAATATATATTTATACATCATATCTTCTTTATCCATTTGTCTATCTGTGGACACTTGGGTTCTTTCCATAATTTGGCTTTTATGGACTCTTTCCATAATTTGACTATTGTTGATAATGCTGTCATAAACATCAGGGTACATATATCCTTTCAAGTTAGAATTTTTATATGCTTTGGGCAAATACCTAGTAGTGCAATTGCTGGATCATAGGGTGGTTCTATTTTTTTTTTTTAATGATTTTATTTATTTGACAAAAAGACAGCCAGAGAGGGAACACAAGTAGGGGGAGTGGGAGAAGGAGGAGCAGGCTTCCCGCAGAGCAGGGACCTGATGTGGGGCTCGACCCCAGCACCCCGGAATCATGACCTGAGCCGAAGGCAGATGCTTAATGACTGAGCCACGCAAGCACCCTGTGTAGTTCTATTTTTAATTTTTGAGGAATCTTCATTTTGTTTTTCACATGGCTGCATCAGTTTGCATTCCCACAAACAGTATAAAAGTGTTCCCCTTTCTCTGCATCCCTACCAACATCTGTTGTTTTCTGTGTTGTTAATTTTAACCATTCTGACAGGTGTAAGGTTGTATCTCATTGTGGTTTTGATTTGTATTTTCCTGATGATGAGTTATTTTGAGCATCTTTTCATGTGGCTGTTAGCTATCTATATGTCTTCTTTGGAAAAGTGTCTATTCATGTCTTCTGCCCATTTCTTAACTGGATTATTTGTTCTTTGGGTTTTGAGTTTGATAAATTCTTTATAGATTTTGGATATTAACCCTTTATCGGATATGTCATTTGCAAAGATCTTCTCTCATTCCATAGACTGCCTTTTAGTTTTTTTTATTGTTTCCTTCTGGTATATTCATGATTTTTAACTGATGCATTCCAGTTTTAAGTAAATGAGTGAGTGAAAATTTAGTGAGACTAGTTTTGGGTTTTTTTTGAGACTAGTTTTGAATTAACGATAAATCTGATAAATGAGATTAATTTGTGAGTAAAGAATTACTCCATTACATCATAATCGAACTACTTATGAAATGATATCAGTTTTTGAATATCTTTTCTATTTTGTAAATTTGGCACTAGTTTAATTTACAAGAGAGCAGAGTCTGTCTGGTTTTCCTTTGTATTCCTTTATAGTGCTTTTCATAGTAGATATTCAGTAAATACTTGCTTTTGAATGAGTGAATAAATGTAAGGCTGCTGCTCTTAAGAAATTTAACTAAAGGGGGCACCTGGGTGGCTCAGTGGGTTAAGCCTCTAACTCAGGTCATGATCTCAGGGTCCTGGAATTCAGCTGACATCAGGCTCTCTGCTCAGCAGGGAGTCTGTTTGCCCCCCCCCCCCCCCCCACCTCCGCTGCCTACCTTTCTGCCTACTTGTGATCTCTCTCTCTGTCAAATAAATAAAATCTTCAAAAAAAGAAATTTAACTTAAGGACATAGATGTGAATACTTATGTTTTGATTTAGTGGAAAGAGAGCTATCTGTACAGGGCAATCTGTGCCAAGTGCCAGATGAGGGGTTAGAACAGTCTGTGCTGAAAGAAGAGGGAGTGATCATTTTCAGTACCATGACTAAGCAAAAACTAAGTAAGCAAAAAACAATCAAATTTACTGAGTTGGGCCCTGAAAAGAAAGTTTTAATGAAAGTGGAGAGGAAGTGGGGATTATCAAAATAATCATTTTCTGATTTTGTTATTTCAGAATGCCTCTTCATCCTGAATATGGTTTGGAAACTTCCCCTTTTTTGACCTTTGGATAAATCTGAAATCTTTATTTCACTAAGTATTTCTCCAGGGAGATCAGAACCATCTTAATCCCTTGTTCTTCTAATTCATGTCTTTTGTATCGTTCTTTTCTGTTGTTTATTTTCATTGTTTAGCTCTCATCTTTGAGCCTTCTTCAGAGCAGCATTATATAAATACGACATTCTTTTTTTGCTATGAGCCTTTCCCTTTCCCTATGATCTCCTTCTTGATAGACTATAGTACCTGAGCTGTAACTAATGTGGGGCTCCCAAGGTCTTCTGTTATCTCTTTAAAAGACCACTATGTACTTGGCCTTTCTTCCCAAACCTAAAATGTACTTCCTCTTGAACTTAATATGGACATTTTAATTTTTATTATTTTGTCATAAATAGTTTTAAGTTTTATTTTTATTAAATACGCAGTAAAGTGAAAATAGAATGTATGTTTTACAAAATAGTGTGTAAGTTTTGTACAGTGGCAGTGTTGTAGCCAATGAGGTTTATCCAAGGTGCAATTATTGCTAATTAAAAAGTATTGTGTAAAACCAGTTTTCATAAATTAAATAATTTTTTTAAGCTACTATATGCACTCTAAAGAAAATAGAATGACTTTTTTTTATTAGTAGTAACATAAATACTTCTTAGCTTTCTTTCTTTCAAGGCATAGCTCCAGTGCTAGCTCCTTATGAATCTCTTCTTGAGTTCCTTCCCTTCCCCTGAGAATGTTGTTGGGTGCCCCTTGGTCCTGCCATTCTCCCTTGCTATTTGTTTACATGTCGGTCGTTCCTACTAAGTTGTATATATATTTTCCCAGAACAGGAACCAGAGTTACTCACTTGCTAATAAACCTTTCTTCCCATCTCCCGTCTCAGTGCCTTGCCCATAGGAAATACTTAATAAATGTTTGTCAAATTGAACTGAATTTGTGCTTATAAGACATACCTGTGTTGGTTTCCTGTTTTTATTCTGATATCTGTCTTAATAAAGGAGTACCTAATACTGTAATACGCATTTGTATGATTTTTTTAAACTCTGGGTGAAATAGCATATACTACAATTTTCTTTGTTATTGTTCTGAATTAGAAGGCAAGCTTTCTCCCTTTTGACAACTGTTCTGAGCTGATCTAAGTAAGTATCAAAACAGTTCCCAGGCAGCACTTAATTTTTATTTTATTTTATTTATTTTACTTTTATGTCTATTAATTAACATATAGTATATTATTAGTTTCATAGGTAGAGTTTAGTGACTCATCAGTTGCTAATACCCATTGCTCATTACATCAAGTGCTTTCCTTAATGCCCATCACCCAGTACCCTGTCTCCCTATCCACCTCCCCTCCAGCAACCCTCAGTTTGTTTCCTATAGTTAAGAGTCTGTTATGGTTTGTCTTCCTCTCTGATTTCATTTCATTTTATTTTTCCCTCCCTTTCCCTATATTCATCTCTGTTTCTTAAATTCTGGCACCTGATTCTTAATATGATCTTTTTGGGTCATAGTTATTTTCATCGTACTTTAAAGAATTTAAATATTTTGGTCCTTTCCCCCCTTTACAGGTCAGGAAACTAAATTTTTTTTTTTTTTTTAAGATTTTGTTGATTTACTTGTCAGAGAGCAAGAGAAGCACAAACGGGGAGCTACAGACAGAGGGAGAGGAGGCTCCCCACTGAGCAAGGAGCCTAGGACCCTAGGATCATGACCTGAGCCGAAGGCAGACGCTTAACCGGCTGAGCCACCCAGGAGTCCCAGGAAACTAAGTCTTAAGCATAAATAATTTTCCCAAGTTAACACAGCTAGAAAGTGGTATGAATAAAATGTTGCCTGATATAAATTGAGAAGATTAAATTAGATGGTCTGTCTTCTTTCAGCTCCAAAGTCTTTGAAGTTCTGGGAATCTTCTACATTATTTGAACATCTATATAAGCAGTAAAACATTTCATAAAGTGAACTTGTTTTGGGGGAAAGTGTCAGGTTGCTTTCAAGCTCAAACCAGTTACTGCTCTCACAAAGATAGTTTGCTGACCATGCAGGAGAGCTTCTCATAGTGGCAATAATGCAGTATTTTCAGCTTCATCAGGTTTTAATGTTTCTATTTTTTTATCCTCCGTTTTGGGTGGTGGTTATACAGCTGTCAATTGTCTACCCAGTTGCTCCAGGGCTTTCTTGTGTCAGGCAAAATTTGGGAGAACCGAGACTGCTGAACGCATTGGCTCCACCTACTGTCTTGCTGAGGCAAACATCTTCCTATTGTTTCTCCTTTGAGAGTTGTTTCAAATTTATGTTTGTATATTGCTTTTCCCCCTTGACTTTCTTTCCTTTCCTTTTGATATTATAGTTTTCTTTTCACTTCCCAAAACTTGGTTTTACTTACTAAGAAATTTCTAAATTATGGGAATGTTGTTAATGTCTGTAATTTTTATTTGGTGGGAGAATACAAAGAAATTGTGTTTGGGAGTATGAAAATATTGTGGTTTTCAAATTTGAAAAATTTCCTGAAGTCTATATTCAAATAGGATTCCCTCTATGAAAAAAATATTTTTTTGCTTTAATGTTTTAGTATACTTACTGTGTGGTATATGGCTGAATCTCTAGTTTTTACTTCTGGTAACCTTTTTTTTTTTTTTAAAGATTTTATTTATTTATTTGACAGAGAGAGAAACAGGGGGAGAGGGAACACCAGCAGGGGGAGTAGGAGAGGGAGAAGCAGGCTTCCTGTGGAACAGTGAGCCTGATGCGGGGCTTGATTCCAGGACCCTGGGATCATGACCTGAGCTGAAGGTAAACGCTTAATGGCTGAGCCACCCAGGCCCCCGACTTCTGGTAAAAAAACTTTTAATTGAATTTTCTGGGAGCATCCCAAACCCAATTAAACTCCAAAGAGTAGTAATTTAGCCTTCATTTTCTATCATTCATTTATATTATTAATACTTTAATTTTTAAACTATAAAAACAGTATAACCACGTTGTAGAAAATACAGAAGAAAGAGAAAAGATCAGTTTACCATCTTAAAAAACCCATTCTTATCATATTGGTGTTTGGGGTAACCTTCAGCAACCATAGTTATGCCCAGCCATGATTAATGAAAACAGTTTTATAGTTGTGCTAGTTACCAACTTATCCCTCAGCTCCAAACTGATTCATTGCATACTCTGTGAAAATGGACCTTTACATAGGTTTCCTTTGCTAACTGGCTGAATGTTAAACTTTACCAGTAGAGGGCACTGGAGAGATATTGGGAGAGGGAGGGGTTTTCCATCTTGGTTCTGAGGTGCTGCCCTGGTAGTTTCTCCAGTGCCTGGCTCTTGCAGTACAAGTGGCTTATCTAGTGTCTCTCTGACAGTGCATGAAGATTCTAGTGCCCTGATCTTAAAGCTTGTCAGCTTTTACAGTGATAGCTCCCGCAGAGCACTGCAGTCAGCAGGATCCATTGGCCAGTAGCTCCCCACTCCATGTGATCAGCTTTCCCTGGCTCCCTAGAGGGCATATGAAGAACAAGTTCTTAAGGGTATAATTTTCAGTAAGGTCTGCAGTTGTGGCACTACAGCAACTTTTCTGTTGTTCTGTGAGCTGTGGTCATGCTCTCTCCAACAAGGTTTAGATCTCAGTCCTGGCTGAGACCTCTTCTTTTAGTATTTTATCTCCAACCTAGGAATAGTGGCCATTCCTTACATCTGCTATTTTTATATTCTCAAGTATTCTCTTCTTATTAGCCAATCCCTCATTATTCCAAGTCTCTCATAGGTAATGATTCTTTACGGTAAACTTTTCTTTTTCAAATTACCCTCTGGTGAGGGTTTCCTAAACACCAAAATGATAAAAATGGATATTTTAAGGTGGTAAAATAATGGATTTTCTTCTTCTTTTTCCTGTATTTTCTACAATAAGGCTATATTGTTTTTATAATTAAAATATTAATATAAATGAATGCTAGAATGTAAAAGCTAAATTACTTCTACTTAGAGTTTGATTGGTCCTTGAGTTACACCATTTTTAAAAAATATTTTATTTATTTGTTTGAGAGAGTACACATGCTTGCACATGAGTGGGTAGGGGGAGGAATAGAAGGAGAGGGAGAAGCAGGCTCCTTGCTGAGCAGGAAGCCTGACTCTGGGCTCAATTCCAGGACCCTGATCATGACCGGAGCTGAAGGCAGATGCTTAACCAACTGAGCCACCCAGGTGCCCTGACTTATACCATTTTTAAAGGAGAAATTTTCAGTCTGTGGTCATTTTATGTGCATTCTTTTTTGCCCAGTAAAGCTAAATGACCTAATATTTATATAACTCCTTATTTATAAAGGAATTTCATATCTATTCTTTAAATCAGCTTTTTAAAAACAAACTTTTATTCTTCACTTTATAATCTTAACTTTATAGTTTTTTTTGCCTTTGTAGTTAAACCTTTCAGTGTCATGTTTAAAAACTCATTGCCACTCCAAGGTCATCAAGCTATTTTCCTGTGTTTTCTTCTAAAATTTACGTTGTTTTACCTTTCACGTTTAGATCTGCAGTACACCTCAAAATAAAAAGTACGAGTTTGGGGCCCAGATTCGTTTTTTCCCATGTAAGTATTTACTTGATCCAGAACCCTTTATTGAAAAGACCATTTTTTCTATACTACACTGAAGGGCCATGTTTGTCATAAATCAGGTCACCATATAAGTTGGTTCTTGGGATCTTTTCTCTTATTCTTTTTGTCTGTCCTTGCTAGGCCTTGATATCTCTAAATACTCTAACTTTGTTGTTATTTGAGATTGTCTGGGTTCTTCTTGGCCTTTTGAATTTTCATATAAAGTTTAGAACCACTTTCTCAATTTGTACCCTAAGCTGTTATTAAAAAAACCCACAAAGGTAGAAAATGTTTACAGAGCTAGACGTATATCCTTGCCATTGTTAAATATATAGGCCTCGACAATGTGGAAATGACTAAAAAAATAAGTACATAGGGGAAGAGAGGTGGGAGGAAATTTTGGAGTATGAATTTTTTTTTTGTTTCACAGCAAGAATGCATTTGCTATAGGGGCACTTGGGTGGCTCAGTTGGTTAAGCGTCTGACTTTTGATTTCAGATCAGTCATGATCTCAGAGTCATGGGATCAAGCCCTGGTACACTCCCCGCTCAGCATGGCATCTGCTTGTCCTTCTTCCTCTGCTCCATCCCACCCTTCCCCCCTCCTCTCCTCACAAACACACTCTCTCTCAAATAAATAAATAAAATCTTTAAAAAAAAAAAAAAAAGGATGCTATAAAAAAAAATCCAGGTCTCTTTTCTTTCTTTTAGTCTTTTTTTTTTTTTTTTTTAAAGATTTTGTTTATTTACTTGAGAGAGAGTGTGAGAGAGAGAGAGCCTTTGCCAGGGAGGGGGGAACGGGGCAGAAGAAAAGGGAGAAGCAGAATTCCCACTGAGCAGGGAGCCTGATATGGAGCTTGATCCCAGGACATCTGAGTGGAAGGCAGATGCTTAACTGAGCCACCCACATGCTCCTCTTTTAGTCAGTTTCATATTCAGTTTTACTTTCTTTTTAAAATTAAATATTTCTAATACTTTTTTAAAGGTTATGTCTAATATCCTATAAAACTTTATCTTTTAAAAAAAACTTTATCTTTTCCTTAATTCATCCATTCTTTCATCTCTCTCTATATGTAAAGCTTATTAGCAAAAGACACTGCCATCTGCTATAACCATTGTTAAAAGAGAAAGAAACACATAATTTTATGAATAATACTAGAGGATAAGGGAGAAACTACTATACTCTGATTTCATCGAGCATGCATGTATGGATTTATTCCTTCTACCAGACTTCCCTTAGTGCCTGCTCTGTCCTTGGTATTGTACCAAGTGAAAAGCATTATAAATATGAGTTAGACATGGCCCCTGTCCAAAAAAGTTCATAGTCTAATAAGGCAGCTTGTTATGCTTTCTTTGGACAGCTTTAATTTAATTTATTTTTTTAAAAGATTTTATTTATTTATTTGACAGAGATCACAAGTAGGCAGAGAGGCAGGCAGAGAGAGAAGGGGAAGCAGGCTCCCCGCTGAGCAGACAGCCCAATGCGGGACTCGATCCCAGGACCCTGAGATCATGACCTGAGCCGAAGGCAGAGGCTTAACCCTCTGAGCCAACCAGGCGCTCCTGGACAGCTTTAATTTTAGAATGTTTTGCCTTATATTGAGTGGAAATCTACTTCTCTGTAACTTCAGTGATTTTAATTTTGATAGTTTACAGCTTCTGGAAGCCTCATTCACCTGTAGTTTAACAATCCTTCAGATATTTGAAGACTGGAATCATGCTGTTCTCATATGATGTGGTTTTTGTGTGTGTGTGTGTGTGTGTGTTTTTAAGATTTTATTTATTTATTTGACAGAGATCACAAGTAGGCAGAGAAAGAGGAAGGGAAGCAGGCTCGCTGCTTCGCAGAGAGCCTGATGCGGGGCTCGATCCCAGGACCCTGGGATCATGACCTGAGCCGAAGGCAGAGGCTTTAACCCACTGAGCCATCCAGGCACCCCTCATATGATGTATTTTATTAGTTAAGTGAATGATTCCTTTATTTTAGTCTCTTCTCTTAGTACTTAGGATTTGTGTTTGTGTAAAGCAGGGTGCCATAAATAGGTAAACATTCCAAAGAGAAGCTGAAGTAAAGCAGAGAGAAGGATGACCACTACCCATCTCTTCACATTTTTACCTCTAAATTTTGCTTTGAGGTAGTATATTCAGATTTTCCCCAAGAATAGTCTACTGTCATCTTTCTCTCTTTGGATCTTTCTCTTACAATTGTCCTTATTCTGTCTGTTACAGCAGCCTATATTTGTGGTTTACAGTTTCTCATTTCTAATTTGTAAAACTTTGCATTGTCCTTAACTGAGTTTTAGGTAGTTTATAAGACTCTCCTGCCTCCTACCTCCAGGTGATTTGAAATGTGTTTCTGATTTTCATAGTATTGACATCTCACCTGAATTAATTATTATCTGTACCTTTGGGCATATTTTTTTTTCTTTTAAATTTATTTGTCAGAGAGAGGGAGAGAGAACGAGTGACAGGCAGACAGAGTGGCAGGCAGAGGCAGAGGGAGAAGCAGGCTCCCTGCTGAGCAAGGAGCCCGATGTGGGACTCGATCCCAGGACACTGGGATCATGACCTGAGCCGAAGGCAGCTGCTTAACCAACCGAGCCACCCAGGCGTCCCTGGGCATATTTTGATTCCTTTATCTCAGCCATCAGTAAAGATTTTAGTTAGTTTGAATCCTAGGACCCTCTGAAATGGCATCTTCTTCAGGTTTCAGCATCTTCTGCAAGTTTACTTAAAGCTATTGAAAACTGTTGTTTGGATATATAACTATCAGTCTGTCTAGTTCCCCACCTTATGTTTTCACCTTCCACTAAGGCAAATTACTTTGCTATTTGTGCAATTGGGAATTTACTTAAAACATTTTTAATAGAATACTCTTTGATATAATTTTTTAAAAGATTTTATTTGTTTATCTTGGAGAGAGAGCATGAGTGGGGGAAGGGGTAGAGGGAGAGAGAGAGTTCCAAGCATACTCTGCACTGTGTGGAGCCTGACTTGGGACTTGATCTCACAACCTCGAGATCATGACCTTAGCCAAAATCAAGCCTGACCAACTGAGCCACCTAGGCACACCCTCTTTGGTGTAATTTTTAAAATATTAATAAGGACCTTCTTTACACAAACATTGTGCTATTACATTAAAGGGTAAGAATATTGACTGTAAGGACAGATAGACCTGGAATAAGATCTTGGCCCTGCCATTTGTTTACTGTGAGAACTTGGGTAAATTAAATAATCTCTTAGTCTGGGGCACCTGGGTGGCTTAGTCGGTTGAGTGTCTGCCTTCTGCTCTTGTCATGATCCTGGAGTCTAGGGATCGAGTTCTGCATCCGGCTCCCTGCTCAGCAGGGGTCTGCTTCTCCCTCTGCTCCTCCCCGCAACTCATGCTCACTCTCTTTCTTGCTGTCTGTCTCTCAAATAAATAAATAAAATCTTTAAAAAAATTAATCTCTTAGCCTGACTTTATTGTTTGCTTAATGGGACAATAATGTTTCAATAGGTTGTTGTGAGAAGCAAGTTAGCACAGTATAATGTGAAGTTCTGTACTTGGTACTTAACATGCCAGTAGACTTTAGTTCGTTTTCTCTTTTCAGGATCTAAATCAAATCTTATCACATCTATGAAACTATCCCCAACTGTTTTATTCCCTTTCCTAAAAGTTTCTTTAATTAATTTTTATTTTATCAAAGTGATGGGTTAAAAATATAAAAATCCAGTACATTAAAAAATAAATAAAAATCCAGCTAGTGGTAGAAGAATTGTACTAAAACCAAAAAGCAGTGCCTTTCCCTCATTTCTCTCTACCCTCTAGTTCTACTCCCCAGAAGCAAAACTTTTTTTTAAAAAACAGTTCATTGAGGTAGAGTTGGCATACAACAGAGTGTGCATACTTGAGGTGTATAAATCAAGTTTTGACAGATATATACACATGTGAAACCATCACCACAGTCAAGATACTGAAGACACCTCAGCTCTACCCCACACCCATTGTTCTTCTTTCTGACACTATAGGTTAGTTTATATTTTTCTACACTTTTATATGAACTGTTTTCATTCTTGTCTGCTAATTCTTACATATGTGTCAGTTCTGGATTGGTTTCACTGGATTATTTGTCTTACTATGGGTTGTGTTTCTTTTTTCTGTGCTTGGTAATTTTTTTTTTTTAAGATTTATTTATTTCTTTTAATGGGGGAGAGAGAGAGAGCATGTGCACAAGTAGCGGGGAAGGATGGAGGGAGAAGGAGGGAGAGTCTTTGAGCAAACTCTCTGCTGAGCACAGAGCCTGGTATGAGGTTCCATCCCACAATTCTGAGACCATGACCTGAGCCAAAACCTGAGAGTTGGACGCCCAGCCTACTGAGCCACCCCATATGCGTGGTAGTCTTTGAATGGATGCCAGACATTTTGTTTTTTACCTTGTTGGGTGCTGGATATTTTTTGTATACCAGAAATAGCCTTGAATTTTGTTCTAGGATTCAGTTAAGTTACTTAGGAATCAATTTTTATTTTAAATTTTGTCTCTGGTGGTATTGAGATATAATTGAAAACAGTTGACCCTTGAGTAATATGGAGTTGTGGAATATGGATCTGCCCGTGCTGTCAAAAAGCCATGTATAACTTTTGACTCCCCAGGATATAACTATTAATAACTTACTGTTGACCAGAAGCCTTACCAATAACATAACAGTTGATTAACACATATTTTGTGTTAGGGCGCCTGGGTGGCTCAGTGGTTTAAAACACATATTTTGTATTATATGTAACATATACTGTATGTTTATAATACAGTATGTTAGAGAAAAGAAAATATTAGTCAAACTCATAAGGAAAAGAAAACATATGTACAGTACTGTATTATATTTATTGGACCTGTGCAGTTCAAACCTGTGTTGTTCAAGGGTCTACTGTGTAACATTATATGTTTAAGGTATACGGCATGTTGATTTCATAAACATATATTGTAAAATGATTACCAGCATAGCATTACATAATTATCTGTCATGTAATTGCCATTTGTGTGTGTGTGTGTGTGTGGTGAGAACATTTAAGATGAACTTTCTTAGCAACTTTTAAGTATATATTATAGTAGTATTAGCTGTAATCACTGTGCTGTACATTAAATCTCCAGAATTTGTTAATCCTATAACTGGAAGTTTGTACACCTTGGCCAATATGTCCTCATTCTCCAGTTCCCCACCCCAACCCTTGGTAACTACCATTCTATTCTCTATTTCTCTGAGTTTGGCTTTTTTAGATTCCAAATATACATGATGTCATATAGTATTTGGTTATCAGGGTAAGCTGGATTCATGAATACAAGTTTGGAAATATAACCTTCTCTTCTATTTTTTGGAATAGTTTGAGAAGGTTTTGTGTTAATCCTTTTAAATATTTAGTAGAATTCACCAAGGAAACTGCTTGTCCTCAGCTTTTCTGTGTTGGGAGGCTTTTGATTACTGATTCGCTATCCTTATTTGTTATTGTTTTATTAAGATTTTCTTTTTCTTCCTAATTCAGTCTTGGTGGATTGTATATATCTAGGAATTTATCCATTTCTTCTAGGTTTTCCAATTTGTTGGCATGTAATTGTTCATAATGGTCTCTCATGATCCTTTATGTTTCTGTGGTATTAGTTGTAATGTCCTCTTTTAGTGGTGATTTTATTTATTTGAATTTTCTTGCTTTTTTTCTGAGTTAGTGTAGCTAAGGGTTTGCCAGTTTTTATCTTTTAAAAAGTCAGCTCTGAGACACCTGGGTGGCTCAGTTGTTAAGCGTCTGCCTTTGGCCCAGGTCATGATTCTAGTGTCCTAAGGTGGAGTCCAGCATCAGGCTCCCTGCCTGCTTCTCTCTCTCCAGCTCCTCCATGCTTGGGCTCCCTCTCTAGCTGTCTCTCTCTGTCAAATAAATAAATAAAATCTTTTAAAAAATAAAAAGCCAGCCCTTCATTTCATTAACCTAATACATTTATTTCTATTCTGATTTTTATTTCTTTCCTTCTCCTAACTTTGAGCTTACTTTTTTATAGTTCTTTGAGGTATAAAGTTAGGTTGTTTATTTGAGATTTTTCTTTTTTCTTCTTTAAAGATTATTTATTATATGAGAGAGGGAAAGAGAACATGCTTGTGGCAGGGGGAAGACAGGAAAAGAGAGAGAGAATCTCAAGCAGACTCCACTAAGCATGGAGCCTGATGCTAGGCTCCATCCCACAACCCTGGGATCACAATTGGAGCTGAAATTAAAAGTCTGATGTTCAACTGACTGAGCCCCAGGTGCCCCAAGATTTTTCTTTCTTTTTTTAAAAAACAGGTATTTATTGCTATAAACCTTCCTTTTAGAATTTTTTAACATTTAATTTATTTATTTGATAGACAGAGATCACAAGTAGGCAGAGAGGCAGGCAGAGAGAGAGGGGGAAGCAGGCTCCCCGCTGAGCAGAGAGTCCAATGTGGGGCTCTATCCCAGGACCCTGAGATCATGACCTGAGCCGAAGGCAGAGGCTTAACCCACTGAGCCACCCAGGTGCCCCTCCTTTTAGAATTATTTTAACTGCATCCCATAAGTTGGTATATTGTTTCCATTTTCATTATTTCAAGATATTTTTTAATGTAACTTTTGATTTCTTCTTTGCTCCATTTGTTGTTCAGGAATATGTTGTTTAATTTCCACATATTTGTACATTTCTAGTTTTCCTCCATGTTATTGATTTCTAGTTTTATACCAATGTGGTCAGAAAAGATACTTTGTATTATTTCAGTTTTAAAATTTTGCTTAGATTTGTTTTGTGACATATAATCTATCCTGAAGAATGTGTATTCTGCTGCTCTTGGTTGGATGGAATGGTCTATATATATATATCTGTTAGGTCCTTTTGGTGTCAAGCATAGTTTAAGTCCAACTTTTCTGTATTAGTTTTCTGTCTGGATTTACTATTCATGTAGAAAGTGGGGTATTGAAGTCTACTATTAATTGTATTGTCTGTTTCTTCCTTCAGATCTGTTAGTGTTGCTTAATATATTTATATGCTCTGATGTTGGGTATATACATATTTACAGTTATTATATCCTCTTGATGAATTAAGCCTTTGTTATTACCTAATGATCTTCTTTGTCTTTTTTACAGTTTTTGTCTTAAAGTCTATTTTGTCTGAGTGTAGCTATCCCTTCTCTCTTTTGGTTTCCCTTGCATAGAATATCTTTTTTTCCATACCATCTCTTTGTGTATATGCATGTCCTTAAAGCTGAAGTTAATCTCTTGTAGCTGGCAAGCATACAGTCAGGTCTTGTTTTTTATCCATCTAGCCACTGTGTGCCTTTTAATTGCAAAATTTACATTTAGATTTTAGATAATTTACATTTAGATTTAGATAATTTATTTTTTAGATAATTTACATTTAGAGTACTTATTGATAGTTAAGGACATACTAATGCCATCTTTTTGTTTTCTGGCTGTTACATAGTTCCCTTATTCCTTTCTTCCTCTTGCTGCCTTATTTTGTTTTTGTTTGTTTGTTTGTCTGTTTTTGAAGATTTTATTTATTTATTTGACAGACAGAGATCACAAGTAGGCAGAGAGGCAGGCAGAGAGAGAGAGGAGGAAGCAGGCTCCCTGCAGAGCAGAGAGTCATGACCTGAGCCAAAGGCAGAGGCTTTAACCCACTGAACCACCCAGGTGCCCCACTGCCTTATTTTGTGAATTGATTTTCTGTAGTTATATGCTTTGATTCCCTCTTTATTTTTCTGTAGGTTTTTCCTTTGTGGTTACCCTGAGGCTTACCTAAAACAACTTACAGATGTAACAGCCTTTTTTTCTGCTGGTAACAACTTTGCTTGCTAAAACTCTACCCTTTTATTCTCTTCCTTGTAAGTTTTTGATATAACAGTCTATCTCTTTTTTATTGTCTGTTCATTAATAAATTATAGTTATAGTTTTTTTGTTTTGTTTTGTTTTAAATTCCAGAATGGCTAACATACAATGTTATATTAGTTCCAGGTGTACATTGTAGTGATTTAACCATTCTATACATTACTCAGTGCCCTTTATGATAAGTACATTCTTAATCCCCATCCTCTATTTAACCCATTCCTCCCCCACCTCCCCTCTGGTAACCATCAGTTTGTTTTCTATTGTTAGGGATCTGTTTCATGGTTTCTCTCACTCTCTTTTTTTTTCCTTTGCTCGTTTGTTTTGTTTCTTAAATTCCACATATGAGTGAAATCATATGGTACTTGTCTTTCTCTGACTGGCTTATTTGGCTTAGCATTATACTCTAGATCCATCCATGTTGTTCTAAATGGCAAGATTTCATTCTTTGTTATGGCTGAAAATGTATACATATGCTACATCTTTATCCCTTCATCTATGGATGGAAATTTGGGCTGTTGCCAGAATTTGGCTATTGTTAATTATGCTATAATAAGCATGGTATGCATATATCCCTTCAAATTAGTGTTTTTACATTCTTTAAAAATTTTTATCATTATTTTAATATTTTATAATATTATAAATATTTTATAATTTTAATGTTACTATTTGATAGTAATATTTTATTGCTATTATAAATGGAAAATATTATAAATGTTTTTATATTTACTTATTTGACAGAGAGAGCACATGAAGGGGGAGCAGCAGGCAGAGGGAGAGGGAGAAGCAGCCTCCCCACTGAGCAGAGAGCCAGATTTGGGCTCCATCCCAAGACTCTGGGATCATGACCTGAATTGAAGGCAGCCGCTTAACCATCTGAGCTGCCCAGGTGCCCCAGTGTTTTCATATTCTTTGGGTAAATACCCAGTAGTGCGATTACTAGATTTTTTTTTAAAGATTTTATTTTTATTTACTGGACAGACAGAGATCACAAGTAGAGAGGCAGGCCAGAGAGAGAGGAGGAAGCAGGCTCCCTGCTGAGCAGAGAGCCGGATGAGGGGCCCGATCCCAGGACTCTGGGATCATGACCTGAGCCGAAGGCAGAGGCTTTAACCTGCTGAGCCACCCAGGCGGCCCCGATTACTAGATTTTAAGGTAGTTCTATTTTTAAATTTCTGAGGAAGCTCCATACTATTTTCTTTTTCTTTTTTTTTTTTTTTTAAGATTTTATTTATTTATTTGACAGACACAGATCACAAGTAGGCAGGGAGGCAGCAGGCGGGGGTGGGGGGATGCAGACTCCCTGCTGAGCAGAGAGCCCGATGTGGGGCTCGATCCCAGGACCCTGAGATCATGACCTGAGCCGAAGGCAGAAGCTTAACCCACTGAGCCACCCAGGCACCCCTCCGTACTATTTTCCACAGTGGTTGCACTAGTTTGCATTCCTACCAGCAGTGCATGAAGGTTCCTTTTCTTCCACATCCTTGCCAACACCTGTTGTTTCCTGTGTTGATTTTAGCCATTCTGACAGGTGTGAGGTGATACCTCATTGCAGTTTTGATTTGCATTTCCCTGACAATGAGTGATGTTGAGCATCTTTTCATGTGTCTGTTGGCCATCTGCATGTCTCTTGGTGAAATGTGTGTTCATATTTTCTGCCGATTTTTAAATTGGATTATTTGGTACTTGGGTTTTATATCAGTCCCTTTTATATTTTGGATACTAACACTTTATTGGATATGTGATTTGCAGCTATAGTTTTGGGTTTTTTTTTGCAACTTTAGTTATTTTTATTACTTTTGTCCTTTCACCTTTATAAGTGATAGAGATAAGTGATTAATATACCAGCATATTACAGTATTATGGTATTCAGACTGGGACCATATGCTTACCTTCACCAGTGTGTTGTTTATTTTTATATATATTCATGTTACTAGTTAGCATTATTTCATTTCAGCTGGAGATCTTTCTTCATGACTTTTTTTTTGTTTTTAGAGATTGGGAGAATACGAGTGGGAGGGGGGAGGGACAGAGGGTGAGAAAGAGAGAGAGAGAGGGAATCCCAGGCAGGCTCCATGCTCAGCATGGAGCCCAGTGCTGGGCTTGATCTCATGACCCTGAGATTATGACCTGAGCCAAAATCAAGAGTCGGTCGCTTAACTGATTGAGCCACCTAGGTGCCCTGATCTTGTGGGGTTGTTTTGTTGTTGTTTTTTTAGATTTTATTTATTTGAGAGAGAGAGAGAGAGCCCAGTTTGGGGAGGGACAGAGGGAGAAGCAGGCTGCCCCCTGAGCAAGGAGCCCAATGCATGGCTTGTTCCTAAGGCAGTCGCTTTACTGGTTGAACCATCCAGGCACCCCCTGATCTTGTTTTCTAATGTAAACGTTTATAGCTATAAATTTTGCCTTAGTGCAGCTGTTGTTTCATCCCATGAATTTTGGGATGTTGTGTTTATTTTAATTCATCTCTAAGTATTTTCTACTTTTCTCTTTTGATTTCTTCTTTGATCAATTGGTTGTTCAAGAATATGGTGTTTATCAAAACAGTGTATGGTACTGGCACAAAAACAGACACATTGATCAATGGAACAGAATAGGGAGCCCAGAAACAAACCCATGCTTATATGGTCAACTAATCTCCAACAGGGGGGCAAGAATATATAATGGGAAAAAGAGGGGTGCCTGGGTGGCTCAGTGGGTTAAGCCTCTGCCTTCGGCTCAGGTCATGATCTCAGGGTCCTGGGATTGAGCCCCACATTGGGCTCTCTGCTCGGTGGGGGCCTGCTTTCTCCTCTTTCTCTCTCTCTCTCTGCCTGCCTCTCTGCCTACTTGTGATCTCCGTCTGTCAAGTAAATAAATAAAATCTTTTTAAAAAATGGGAAAAAGACAACCCCTTCATAAACCGTGCTGGGAAAACTGAATAGCTACATGCAAAGAAATGAAACTGGACCACTTTCCTATACACAAACATAAGCTCAAAACGGATTAAAGACATAAATGTAAAAACTGAAATCCTAAAACTCCTAGAAGAAAAAATTGGGGTTCTTTTATTAAGAAAAAAAGGAGAGTGATATTGGGATGGCAAATAGCCCCCCAAAATATAGGAAAGAAAAGAATATGTCATTTAATTTCCACAGACTTGTGAATTTTTGTTTGGTTATTTTTAACTTCATTTTGTTGTGGTTGGAGGAAGTATTTTATATGTTATCTATATTTTCAAGTCTGTTAAGAACTTGTAGTCTAACATATGGTCTGTCCAAATGTTCCATGTGTATTTGAGAAGAATGTATATGCTATACAGTAGAGTGTTCTGTATATGTCCATTAATTGATATTTGTTATTAGCTCCTGTGTTGAAAATTACTCATTTTGAATTTTGAATGCTTTGTGCCACTTTATTCTACCCAGAATCAATTTATAAAATAGTTTATTCATTTCTTTCCCCCTTTTACTACTTATTTCTGCTTTAGGGTGTTTATTATTTCTTTGCTTTTCATGTTTGAGGTTTATTTCTGTTTTGTAAAGATAGAAACAAAAATCAGATGAAGAGTTATTGTTAGAAACAAGAAATTAAATATATTACCATAAAATAAAATTTCAAAAAGACATGCAAAATGCATACCCCAACTTGTTGTTATTTGATTCAGTAGACAAAAGTAACACAATTCTGTATTTTTTCTTATCATTAGTGTATCTGTGGACCGTTCTTTCAGTCTCAATACCTCCTTTTCCAACTCATTTTTTGCTGAATCTTTGGGGTTCTTTTTTTTTTTTTTTTTTTAATTTATTTATCAGAGAGAGAGGGAGAGAGAGAGAGAGAGCACAGGCAGACAGAGTGGCAGGCAGAGGCAGAGGGAGAAGCAGGCTCCCCGCCGAGCAAGGAGCCTGATGTGGGACTCGATCCCAGGACGCTGGGATCATGACCTGAGCCGAAGGCAGCTGCTTAACCAACTGAGCCACCCAGGCGTCCCTTTGGGGTTCTTTTTGAGATACTTCTTTTTATCTTTAGAATTACATTTAAGGGGCACCTGGGTGGCTCAGTTGATGAAGCATCAGCCTTTGGCTCAGGTTATGATCCTGGGGTCCTGGGATCAAACCCTGTATTGGACTCCCTACTCAGCAGGGAGACTGCTTCTCCCTCTGTAGCTCCCCCTGCTTGTTCTCTCTTGTGCTTTCTCTCTCTCTGTCAAATAAATAAATAAAATCTTAAAAAAAAAAGAATTTTCTTTAGTGACTGTTCTGATTGAAAAATCTTAGTTTTGGGACACCTGGGTGGCTCTGTTAGTTAATCATCTACCTTCGGCTCAGGTCATGATCCCTGGGTTGTGGGATAGAGTTCTACAAGGGGTTCCTTGCTCAGTGGGGAGTGCTTCTCCTGCATGATGCTTCTCCCCCGTTTGTGCTTGCTCATTCTCTCTCTCTCACTCTGACAAATAAATAAAATATCTAAAAAAGGGAAAAATCTAAAAAAAGAAAAATCTTAGGTTTACTTGTCAAAAGTTATCTTTATTTTAATTGGATCTTTTTTTAAAAGATTTTGTTTGAGAGAGAGAGAGAATGAGAGAGAGTGCAGGAGAAGGGGGAGGGTTAGAGGTAGAAGCATATTTCCCACTGAGGAGGGAGTCTGACATGGGACTCAGTCCTAGGACTCCAGGGTCATGACCCAAGCTGAAGGCAGTCACTTAGCCAGCGGAGCCACCCAGGTGCCCCTATTTGGATCATTTTACAGTATTTATTTTGAGTAAAGAATTATTTTCCTTATAAATATTTTCCACCATCTTTCTCAGAAGTCACCTATTTAACTTTTATTAAGGGCCAAGTTCATATATTTTTATTTAAAGTGATATTGACTAATATAATTATTTTCCTGTGTTCTTCTCTATAGGGAATACAGTGAGTAACCTGATTATGATTATACCTCCAATTTTTGGTGCAATTCAGAGTGTTAGAGATGGACTGGAAAAGCGGTACATTGCTTCTTATTTAGCACTCACAGGTATGTCTAACATTTCATCTAAAAATGATGTACAGTATTCAGATGGGTTATTTTTCTCATTCATACTTAAAGTCGGTTCTTAATTTTGTGTTACTACACAACTTGAACATATTCTGAAACTTCTGATTTAAAACTCCAGTACATTGAACTGCATTTTGAATAGTTTTTAAAAAATCAGAATATTTCAAGCATACAGAAAAGAATAGAGATAATATAACAAATATACCCTTGTGTCTTACCACTCAGCTTTGTCAGATGTTATTACTTTGTGATATTTGTTTCAGATTTTTTTCTTTTTTAAGGAAATAAACTACTAGGTAAAATTGAACCTATGTTTGTATTCCTGCCTGGTTTTATTCCCTTCATCCTCCCAGCTCATCCTCCTAGAGTTAATCTCTAGACTTAATTTGATTATCATTTTCTCAGGTGTTTTTGTGTTTATACTACATATATATGTATATTTTAAAGTATATATAATGTGGTTTGCATATTTTCAAACTATTTAAAAGGTATTGTACTATATCTAACCTTTTGCAACTTACTCATATTCCTCTACCTTGTCTGTGGGGCAGGGACTGTGTCTTGGTTATCCTTGTATCCCTATTGACTGGCAATTTAGTGGTATTCAATAAGTGTTGGATGGATGGGTGAATGAACTTATCAGAGCCTAAGATGGGAAAATCTCTATGTCATGTTCTTGCATTATCATCCTAACAAGAAAAATAACAAAGTTGATTCTAGTTTGTTTCTTTTATATATAACCTTCTAAACACAATTTCTTGTTTTAGCCCAAAGTATTATTTACATAGGTAGAAAGGACTTTTAATTACTACAGATCAATAAACTATAATGTGTCATATCAGATGCTGTAATGTGTCATATCAGATTCTACTGTAATTAATCATTGGATATGAGAGACTTCAGTTTCGGAATCCATTTCTCATATGCGTGATATTTTAAGAAAGTTATTTGTTTTGGGGCACCTGGGTGGCTCAGTGGGTTAAAGCCTCTGCCTTTGGCTCAGGTTATGATCCCAGGGTCCTGGGATCGAGCCCCGCATCGGGCTCTCTTCTCAGCAGGGAGCCTGCTTCCCTTCCTCTCTCTCTGCCTGCCTCTCTGCCTACTTGTGATCTCTGTCTGTCAAATAAATAAATAAAATCTTTTTTAAAAAAAGGTTGTTTTAAGAAAGTTACTTCAAAAGGAAGACTTGTTCACAAACTTAGCTCTTTGCTTTATTTCCTGGGATTTTAAAAAATATTTATTTATTTATTTATTTTTAGATTATAGATGGGTAGGGGCAGAGGGAGAGGGATTCTAATGCAGACTCCACACTGAGCATGGAGACGGACTCGGGGGTTGATCTCAGGACCCTGAGATCATGATCATGACCTGAGCCGAAACCAAGAGTTGGAGGCTTAACCGACTGCACTACCTAAGTGCCCCTATTTCCCGGGATGTTTTAAGAATGTTTATAAAATACTGACAGGTCACAATCAGTAATAACAATAAGAATAAAAAGATTTGTGGGACTTCGGGTTGCCTAGGATAATAGTGTCCTCCTAAATTAGAATTTGTCCACTCATCCTCCCAGAAAACCACACAGATTAAGAAAGAAAGTTCGTAGTGCCACACTTATTCAATACTGTGAACTTCAGATCATTTTTAAATAAGTAAAAACACCAATTTCCAATAGAATTATCTTTGATGCTTTAGAGTTTGGGAAGTTTGAAAAACTGCGTGAAAAAGAGGAGAGGGGTTGAGAGCCAAAGTCTGGGAAAAAAAAAAAAATCTGCACACTAAATACAAAATTTCTGAAAGCAGTCTGAGATCTGGTAGATTCAGACTGACAATACTGGCTAAAGGTAAAGACTTTAAAATGTATAAGACCTAAGGTAGCATGTTTTAGAAAAGTACTACTTCTGGGAAAGAGATATATAAAAAGAGGATCGGACTGGGGTGCCTGGGTGGCTCACTTGGTTAAGTTTCTGACTCTTGATTTTGGCTCAGGTTATGATCTCAGGGTCTTGGGATTTGAGCCCTGCATCAGGATCTGTGCTGAATGTGGAGCCTGCTTGTGATTCTCTCTCTTAAAAAAAAAAAAAATGTATTTAAAGAAAGAAAGAGGGAGGGGCCCTTTGGAGATATGTCAGTGAAGGGAAAGAAGGAAACTAGAGGGAGGAATTAAGATCCTGTGGAAACAGATGAACTAATCAGACCTTTCCTCTTTCACTCCCTGTATTGCCCAAGTAAGTAAGTATATGTGAAAGAGGGCACTGAACCTCACTATTCTGACAGAAGGCAGCAGTCTTGAGCTAGGAATTTTTAGGCCCCCCAAAATCTTGATTCTTTCCTCCATAGGGACCAAAAGAAGCAGTCTACATCCATATAAAATTACTGTAAAAAGAAAACAGAAAATGCAAGTCAAGATTTTTTGGCTCATGGGCATCTTCCCCCAAAACTAGTTACAAAGCAGAAGGAAACTATAGCATAAAACTCCAAGCTGAATTAACTAGCCTTAAAGAAATGAATCAAAAATTCAGAAACAGGGATGCCTGGGTGGCTCAGTTGGTTAAGCGGCTGCCTTCGGCTCAGGTCATGATCCCAGCGTCCTGGGATCGAGTCCCACATCGGGCTCCTTGCTCGGCAGGGAGCCTGCTTCTCCCTCTGCCTCTGCCTGCCACTCTGTCTGCCTGTGCTCGCTTACTCTCTCTCCCTCTCTCTCTCTGACAAATAAATAAATTTTAAAAAAAAATTAAAAAAAAAACAACAACAAAAATTCTGAAACAAATAACACCCTCTTCTGAAAGAAATAAAATTAGAGTTGATTAAACTTAGGAAAGATATTGAAGCTGAATTACAATGTGTTGAATATTTAATAAGGGCTACTTAAGAAGGCAGAGAAGGAAGCAAAAGAATGAAAATTAGATGATGAAAAGGGCCAGAGAGAAAGTGATTGAAATGGAAGAGAGGCAGAGAAGACTTCATAAACAGATCACTGGAGTCCCTGGAGAAGAAAAACAAAACAGTGAAATAGAACTTATATTTAAATTATAATTCAAGAAACTTTAGAAAGAAAAGAAGAAAAAAATAAATCCATATTGAAAGGTCCACTTTTGTCTCCTAAAACTGTCTTGGAATGATTAACTCTGAAACATAGCCTTGTAAAACTACTGGATTTTGAAAATGAAAAAAAATCCTTAAAGCTCTAGTGAACAAGGGCCCCTTACTGACTAAGGCAAATAAATTAGGCCAGCATTACACCTCATCAGCAACACAAAGAAGGGTAGCAGTGAAATAGCATTTTTAGTGTCAGCCACACATTTTCAATTCTAATCAAGATGTTTTCAGAAATCCAGGGTATAGAAAGACATTTTTAAACATGCAGGTCTCACTGACTATTATATACGTGACTCCTTCCTCATGAATCTGTGAGCACTGTATTAATTTAGTAGCTACTAGCCACATGTGGCAATTTAAATTTAAATTAATTAAAATTAGGTAAAATGTAAAATTCAATTTCTCTGTTGCACTAGCCACATCTCAGGCACTCAGTACTCAAAGGAGGCTTGTGGCTACCCTATTGGGCAATGCAGATATAGAACATGTCCATTGTCACAGAAAGTTCTGCTGATTACATTATACTAGAGAATGATGTTCATCCAACTAAGAAAAGACTGGGAAAACTTCAGCAAAATGTCTGATGCTGAGACTTTAATATATTTAACTATAGTTCTAAGTCTAATATAGGTGGGATAGAGTTAAAGGGTAATATATGGACACATTATATGGTGTAATAAGTAGAAAGAATGAAGTTTTTTTAAATAGGGGAAAGAGGGATGCCTAGGTTGGTCAGTTGGTTAAACGTCTGCCTACAGCTTAGGTCATGATCCCAGGGTCCTGGGATTGAGTCCTTCCTCAGCAGGGAGTCTGCTTCTCCCTCCACCTGCTCTGCCTGCCGCTTCCCCTGCTTGTGTGTGTGTGCTCGCTCTCTCTCTTTCTCTCACACAAATAAATAAAATCTTTTTCAAAAAAGTTTAAATGAGGGAAGGAAAGGGCAAAGTAGAATAAATAAGTTCATTGACTGTTGCCTAGGTAATAAGTTGACTACTAAAGAATACAATTTAAAAGTAACAAATTGGGTTGTAAAAGGTCAGGTAAGAAAATAAAGGGGGGCTCAGAGTACTATAAAATGTCTAAGTACAAAAGAAACCCTTAGAACAAAAGAGATGCCTTTTTTACATTCCAAAAAAAGTTTTTTAAAGAGCAAAAGACTTATCATTTAGAGAAATACATTAAATATAAAATATGTATAACAATTATAGTAAGACAGTATTATTGAGATTAAACACATCAGTCATATCAATCAATACAAATGAGCTTAACTACCAAAGGAAAACATTTTCAAATTTGCTTACTAAACAAACCAAACTTTATGCTTTATATAAAAAATGCACTTAAAATGATTCAGAAAAAATTAGAAATCATAACAAAGTAGGGGTAGTGATCTTGATATCATATAAACTAGAATTCCCATTAAAAAGCATTAAATGTAGGGGGAGGAGCAAGATGGTAGAGAGTAGGAAACCTAAATATCATATAGTCCAGGTATTCAGCTAGATGGTTACTAAACCATTCTGAACACCTACAAACTCAACAGGAGATTGAAGAATAGCAGCAATTATATGAACACAAAAGCAACCACGTTCTGGAAGGTAGGACGTGCAAAGAAGTGAATCCAAGGTGATATACGGGAAGACAGACCCTGGCGGGGAGGGAGCCTACATCAGCTGGCTCCCCGGCAAGTGACAGAGCAGCGGAGTACAAAATCAGAACTTTTAGAAGTCTGCTCAGCAAACAGACGTCGCTCCAGTGGCTAAGTGGGGGTGGAACCCTCACCCGGGCAGTATGGTCTCAGGACTCTCGGGGTCACAGAAAGACGTTGGGGGGGTTGCCTGAGTGTGGCAGAGCGACCAGGTGTTGGAGTGGGGAAGCCGGCTGCAAAGACTGAGCTGAGGAGTGGGGTCTCAGCTCGGGGTTGCCATAAACTGTGATCTGTGGCACAGTCGGCCTCTTTGAGCAGGGGCCCAACAAGCGGCAGAAACAAGGAGACTCCCCTTCCTTCTCTGGGAGGAGCAGCACAGGAGCGTGCCGCAGGAATCACCTGAGCTTGGAGACTCCAGACGGTGTCACGTACCAGAGATAGAAACGCTCAATCACAGGCCAGGTGAACACAGAGTGTGGCCGGAGACCAGGGAGACAGGAGTGACTGATTGCTTTTCTCTGAGGGCATACTGCGGAGTGGGGCCCTGAGTTCTTGGCTCCTCCTGGACCAGAGATTGGGAGGCCACCATTTTGATTCTCATCCTCCAAAGCTGTACAGAAAGCTTTCAGGGAACAAAAGCTACTGAGAGCAAACCTGAGCAGATTACGTAGCCTGGGCCCTGGCAACGGTGTGCAACTCCACCTAGGGCAAAAAGACTTAATAATCACTGCAACAGGGACGCCTGGGTGGCTCAGTTGGTTAAGCGGCTGCCTTCGGCTCAGGTCATGATCCCAGCGTCCTGGGATCGAGTCCCACATCGGGCTCCTTGCTCGGCAGGGAGCCTGCTTCTCCCTCTGCCTCTTCCTGCTACTCTGTCTGCCTGTGCTCGCTCGCTCTCTCTCCCTCTCTCTCTGACAAATAAATAAATTTAAAAAAAAAATTAAAAAAAAAAAAGAAAAAAGAATCACTGCAACAGGCCGCTGCCCCAGGAGGCAGTTTCTTCTACTAGACCAAAATTTACCCAAAATCTAGTATGTGGCTCTGTTCTATTCACCAGCTTGATCATACTCTTCCCCCCACCCCAACCCCCGTTTTGGGTCTTTTATGATTTGGTTAGTATATATGTTTCTGGGCTCGTTGTTACTATTGTAGCATTTTGTTCTCTCATTCATCAATTTTCTCTAGATAAAATGACAAAACAGAAATGCTCACCTCAAAAAAAGAAAGAATAAGAGGCAGTTCCAACTGCCAGAGACCTGATCAATAGGGACATTGGTAAAATGTCAGAACTAGAGTTCAGAAAGACAATTGTAAAGATGCTAGCTGGGCTTGAAGAAAGCATAGAAGATAACTAGAGAATCCTCTCTGGAGAAATAAAAGAACTAAAATCAAACCAAGTTGAAATAAAAAAGGCTATTAATGAGGTGCAATAAAAAATGGAAGCTCTAACTTCTAGGTTAAATGAGGCATGAGAGAATTAGTGATATAGAAGACCAAATGATGGAGAATATAGAAGGTGAGAAAAAGATAAAACAACTACTGGATCACGGGAGTATCCGAGAGGTAAGTGATACCATAAGATGGAACAATGTTAGAATAATTGGGATCCCAGAAGAAGAAGAAGAAGGAGAGGGGCAGAAGGTATACTGGAGCAAATTATAGCAGAGAACTTCCATTAGGGAAGAAAATGGGCATCAGAATCCAGGAGGCTCTGAGAACTGCCCTCAGAATGAATAAAAATAGGTCAACACCCCATCATGTAATAGGAAGACTTATAAGTCTCAGAGATGAAGAGAAAATCCTGAAAGCAGCTTGGAACAAGAGGTCTGTAACCTACAATGGTAGAAATATTAGTCTGGCAGCAGATCTATCCACAGAGACCTAGCAGGCCAGAAAGGACTGGCATGACAATAGAGGACTAAAGGAGAAAAATATGCAGCCAAGAATACTATATCCAGTTAGGCTGTCATTGAAAATAGGAGAGATAAAAAGCTTCCAGGATAAACAAAAACTAAAAGAATTTGCAAACACCAAACCAGTCCTATAGGAAATATTGAAAGGGGTCTTCTATGCAAAGAGAGAGCCTAAAAGTAACATACATCAGAAAGGAACAGAGACAGTATACAGTATACAGTAACAGTGCCCTTAGGTAATACAATGGCACTAAATTCATATCTTGCAATAATTACCATGAATGCAAATGGGCTAAATGTCCCAATCAAAAGACACAAGGTAGCAGATTGGATTAAAAAAATAAGACCATTGATATGCTGTCTGCAATAGACTCATTTTAGACCCAAAGACACTTCCAGATTGAAAGGGAGGGAGTGAAAAACCATTTACCATGCTACTGGACATCAAAAGAAAGCTGGGGTGGCAATCCTTATACCAGACAAATTAGATTTTAAGCCAGAGACCATAATAAGAGGGGAGGAAGGACACTATATCATACTTAAAGGGTCTGTCCAACAAGAAGATCCAACAAAATTAAAGAAACATATTGACAGTAATACAATAATTGTAGGGGACTTTAACACCCCCCTCCCTGAACTGGATGAATCATCTAAGCAAAATATCAACAAGGAAATAAAGGCTGTAAATGACACACTGGACAGATGGACTTCACACATATATACAGAAAATTCTATCCCAAAGCAACAGAATACACATTCTTCTCTAGGGCACATTGAACATTCTCCAGAATAGATCACATCCTGGGTCACAAATCGGGTCTCAACTGGTACCAAAAGACTGGGATCATGCCCTGCATATTTTCAGACCACAATGCATTGAAACTAGAACTCAACCACAAGAAAAAAGTTGGAAAGAACTCAAATACATGGATGTTAAAGAGTATCCTGATAAAGAATGAATGGGTCAACCAGGAAATTAAAGAGGAATTTTAAAAATGCATGGAAACAAATGAAAATGAAAACGCAACTGTTCAAAATCTTTGGGATGCAGCAAAAGACGGTCCTGAAAGGAAAGTACAGAGCAATATGAACCTTTCTCATAAAACAAGAAAGGTTTCAAGTACACACCCTAACCCTATACCAAAAGGAGCTGGAGAAAGAACAACAAAGAAAGCCGAAACCCGGCAGGAGAAGAGAAATAATAAAGATCAGAGCATATCTCAATGAAATAGAAACCAAAAGAACAGTAGAACAGAGCAACAAAAGTAGGAGCTGGTTCTTTGAAAGAATTATATAAGATTGATAAACACTTGGCCAGACTTAACAAAAAGAAAAGAGAAAGGATCCAAATTAATAAAATCATGAATGAAGTAGGAGAGATCACAATCAACACCAAAGAAATACAATTTTAAGAACATATCACAAGCAACTGTACACCAGCAAATTAAACCATCTAGAAGAAATGGTTGCGTTCCTAGAGATGTATAAACTATGAAAACTGAACCAGGAAGAAATAGAAAACCTGAACAAACCCATAACCAGTAAGGACACTGAAGCAGTCATCAAAAATCTCCCAACAAACAAGAGCCCAGGGCCAGATGGCTTCCCAGGGTTGTCCTACCAAACACTTAAAGAAGTGTTAATACCTATTCTCCTGAAAGTGTTATAAAAAATAGAAATGGAAGGAAAACTTCCAAACTCATTTTATGAGGCCAGTGTCACCTTGATCCCAAAACCAGATGAAAACCCATCAAAAAGGATTACAGACCAATATCCCTGATGAACATGGATGTGAAAATTCTCACCAAAATACTAGCCATAGGATCCAACAGTACATTGAAAAGGATTATTCACCAGGACCAAGTGGGATTTATTCCTGGGCTGCAAGATTGGTTCAACATCCACAAATCAATCAGTGTCATACATTACATTAATAAGAGAAAGAACAAGAGCCATATGAACCTCTCAGTAGATGCAGAAAAAGCATTTGACAAAGTACAGCATCCTTTCTTGATCAAAACTCTGCACAGTGTAGGGATAGAGGCTTCATTCCTCAATATCATCAAAGCCATCTATGAAAAACCTACAGCAAATATCATTCTCAATGGGAAAAACTGAGAGCTTTTCCTCTAAGGTCAGAAGCACGGTAGGGACATCTACTATCACCATGCTATTCAACATAGTACTAGAAGTTCTAGCCTCAGGAGTCAGACAACATAAAGAAATTAAAGGCATCTGAATTGGCAAAGAAGTCAAACTCTCACTCTTTGCAGATTATATGATACTTTATGTGGAAAACCCAAAAGACTCCACCCCAAAACTGCCTGAACTCATACAGGGATTCAGTAAAGTGTCAGGATATAAAACCAGTATACAGAAATCAGTTGCATTTGTATACACCAACAACAAGACAGAAGAAAGAGAAATTAAGGAGTTGATCTCATTTACAATTGCACCCAAAACCATAAGATACTTAGGAATAAACCTAACCAAAGAGGCACGGAATTTGTACTCAGAACACTATAATGTATTCATGAAAGAAATTGAAGAAGACACAAAGAGATGGAAATACATTCCATGCTTATGGACTGGAAGAACAAATATTGTGAAACTGTCTATGCTACCTAGCGCAATCTACACATTCAATGCAATCCCTATCAAAATACCATCAACTTTTTTCAAAGAAATGGAACAAATAATCCTAAAATTTGCATGGAACCAGAGAAGACCTTGAATAGCCAGAAGAATGTTGAAAAAGAAAGCCAAAGTTGGTGGCATGACAATTCCAGACTTCAAGCTCTGTTACAAAGCTGTAATCATCAAGACAATGTGGCAATGGCACAAAGACACATAAATCAATGAAACAGAAAAGAGAACCCAGAAATAGATCCTCAACTCTATGGTCAGTTAATCTTTGACAAAGCAGGAAAGAATGTCCAATGGAAAAAACAGTCTCTTCAACAAATGGTGTTGGGAAAATTGGACAGCCACATTCAGAGAAATGAAACTGGACCATTTCCTTACACCACACACAAAAATAGACTCAACATGGATGAAAGACCTCGATGTGAAACAGCAATCCATCAAAATCCTTGAGAACACAGGCAGCAAACTCTTTGACCTCAGCCGCAGCAACTTTTTCCTAGAAACATCGCCAAAGGCAAGGGGGGTAATGGCAAAAATGAACTATTGGGACATCATCAAGATGAAAAGCCTTTGCACAGCAAAGGAAACAGTCAACAGAACCAAAAGCAATGAATGGGAGAAGATACTTGCTAATGACTTATCAGGTAAAAGGCTAGTATCCAAAACTATAAAGAACTTATCAAACTCAACACCCAAAGAACAAAGAATCCAGTCAAGAAATGGGCAGAAGACATGAACAGACGTTTCTGCAAAGAAGATATCCAGATGGCCAACAGACATATGAAAAAATGCTCCACATCACTCGGCATCAGGGAAATACAAATCAAAACCAGCATGAGATACCAGCTCACGCCAGTCAGAATGGCTAAAATTAACAAGACAGGAAAGGACAGATGTTGGAGATGATGCGGAGAAGGGGGAACCCTCCTACACTGTTGGTGGGAATGCAAGCTGGTGCAGCCACTCTGGAAAACAGCATGGAGGTTCCTCAAAATGTTGAAAATAGAGGTACGCTATGACCCAGAATCACACCACTGGGTATTTACCCTAAAGATACAACTGTAGTGATCTGAAGGGGCATGTGCCCCCGAATGTTTGTAGCAGCAATGTCCACAATAACCAGACCTTGGGAGGAACCTAGAGGTCCATCAGCAGATGAATGGATACAGAGGATGTGGTATATATATGCAATGGAATAATATGCAGCCATCAAAAGAAATGAAATCTTGCCATTTGCAATGACGTGGATGGAACTAGAGGCTATTTCGCTGAGCGAAATAAGTCAATCAGGGAAAGACAATTATATGATCTCCCTGATACGAGGAATTTGAATGGCAGAGTGGGGGGTTTGAGGGGTAGGGAAGGAAATAATGAAACAAGATGGGATCCGGAGGAGGGACAAAGCATAAGAGACTCAATCTCACGAAACAAACTGAGGGTTGCTGGGGCGAAGGGGGTTATGGAGAGGGTGGGTAGGTTATGGACATTGGGTAGGATATGTGAAATGGTGAGTGCTGTGATGTGTAAGCCTGACGATTCACAGACCTGTACCCCTGGGGTAAATAATACATTATATGTTAATAAAAATAATTTAAAAAGTTGAAAATAGAGCTACCCTAGGACCCAGCAATTGCATTACCAGGTATCTTTGTATCCAAAGATAGAAATGTAGCGATCCGAAGGGGCATGTGCACCAAAATGTTTGTAGCAGCAGTGTCCACGATAGCCAAACTATTGAAACAGGCTAGATGTCCATCAACAGATAAATGGATACGGAAGATGTGGTGTATATATATGTGTATACACACACACACACACTGGACTGTTATGCAGCCATCAAAAAAAAAAAAAAGAAAATTGGGGCACCTGTGTGGCTCAGTGGGTTAAACCTCTGCCTTCAGCTCAGGTCACGATCTCAGGGTCCTGGGATCGAGCCCCACATCGGGCTCTCTGCTCAGGAGGGAGCCTGCTTCCCCCTCTCTCTGCCTGCCTCTCTGCCTACTTGTGATCTCTCTCCCTGTCTCTCTCTCTCTCTCTGTGTTAAATAAATAAATTTTTTTTTAAGTGAAAATTTGCCATTTGCAGCAACGTGGATGAAAGTAGAATGTATTTTGCTAAGCGAAATAAGTCAATCAGAGAGGGACAATTATCATATGATCTCACTGATATGAGGAATTTGAGAATCAAGACGGGGGATCATAGGGGAAGGGAGGGGTAAATGAAACAAGATGAAACAAGAGAGGGAGAACAAACCATAAGACACTCTTGGTTTCAGGAAAAGAAACTGAGTATTGTTGGAGGGGAGGAGGGTGGGAGGTATGGGGTAGCAGGGTGATGTGCATTGGGGAGGGTATGTGCTATGGTGAGTGCTGTGAATTGTGTATGACTGCTGAATCAGAGATCTGTACCCCTGAAACAATAATGCACTATATGTTAATTTTCAAAAAAACATTGCATGTGACAAAGACATTATAATTCTAGAAACCATGATTCACAATGAAAATATAAGTTATGATTATCTGTGCACCAAATAATACAAATACTATTTTTATATAGCAGAAACTACAAAAGATAACAAGGATTAAGAGAAATATAATAATAGAAGATTATAGTACGCCACACTCAGTACAAGACAGGTTAAGTGAAAAAGAACAAAAAAACAATATCTGAGATGTAACAACATAACCAACTAAGTAAACCACATGAATTTAGGCTGAACTTCACACCCTGATAATAGAACATATGCCCTCTTCTCATGTGTGCATAAAAAATTCCTAAGAACAAAAGAGTAAGTTCCATGAAGAATAAGTAAAATAATATCCTCTGGTCATAATGCATCCATGCTAAAAATTATCAACAAATTCAAACCAGATGAAGGTTCTTCCTTTTCAAAATTTTAAAATCTTCTATTAACTCCTGATTGAAAGGGAAAATGTAAAATGAAATTATCAAATCCTAAAAGTAGAGTCGTTAAAAAATTTTTGCCTATCAGATTCTATGGAGATTTATTTAAAGCAGTCATCAGAGGACAGTCCACAGGCTTAGACACTTAATAATAAAAGGTCAAAAAGGTGAAATATATTTTTTAAAGGTTTTATTTATTTGAGGGAGAGAGAGAGCAGGAGCAGAGGGAGGGGCAGAGCTCCTGCTGAGCAGGGAGCCCCAGGAGTGAGTCTACGGGAGCACAGGACCCTGAGATCAGGATCCATGCCTAAGGCAGCTGCTTAATAAACTGAGCCACTCAGGTGCCTCCCAAAAAAGTGAAAAAAAAGTTGTTTTTTTTTAAGATTTTTTATTCATTTGACAGAGAGAGAAAGTACCAGTAGGCAGAGCAGCATACAGTGGGAGAAGCAGACTGTTTAGCCCAGAGCTACACGTGGGACTCAATCCCAGGACCCTGGCATCACAACTGGAGCCGAAGGCATATGCTCAACCCACTGAGCCACCCTCGCGTCCTCAAAAAGTGAAATATTAATTAAGATCTCAAAAGGCAAGAAAAAAGGACCACAATGTAAACCAAATGAATGTTTAAGGGAGAAAATTATAGACATAAGCTGAAATTAACAAGATAGAGGACAGATAAATAATTCTAATTAATGCATCAAAATATTTTTTTTTTAAAGAAAAAGTAGGCAGCTAGCTAACTTAAAAGAATCAAGCATAAACATACATAATAAATGACAACAGGAAATATCCATTGAAACAAAGGAATTAAATTTTAGAAACCTCTTTTTGGCTTTTTTGATGTGTGTGGGAAACGGTTTTCCAAAAATAAACTGGAATTTTTATTTGCTGACTTGTTCTAAAATAAATAAATAAAAATAAAACCTCCAGGCGTGCCTGGGTGGCTCAGTGGGTTAAGCCTCTACCTTTGGCTCAGGTCGTGATCTCAGGGTCCTAAGATTGAGTCCTGCATCAGGCTCTCTGCTCAGCGGGGAGCCTGCTTCTCCCTTTCTCTCTGCCTGCCTCTCGCCTACTTGTGATCTCTGTCTGTCAAATATATAAATAAAATCTTAAAAAAAATAAAACCTCTATATAAGTACATTTAGAACTGGATAATTTACTAAGAAAATAGTTTACCAAAATTGACCCCAGGACAGATAGAACGCTTTTATACAGACCGATATCTGTATAAAAAATAAGTCATCAAGGAACTCCACAAAATAATACCAGACCCAGGTAGTTTCACAGAGAGTTCTACTAAAACTTCACAAAGACCAGATAGTCCCAGTGTTACATAAAATTTTTCAAAGCTTGAATAACAAAGGAAGATTTCCAAATTCTTTTTATGAAGCAAACAACGGTGTTATGTAAACTTGATAATCAAGTGCCATTAAAAAATGAGGTAAGGTTGGGGCACCTGGGTGGCTCAGTGGGTTAAAGCCTCTGCCTTTGGCTCAGGTCATGATCCCAGGGTCCTGGGATCGAGCCCCACATCAGGCTCTCTGCTTAGCAGGGAGCCTGCTTCCCCCTCTCTCTCTGCCTGCCTCTCTGCTTACTTGTGATCTCTGTCTGTCAAATAAATAAATAAAATCTTTTTAAAAAATGAGATAAAAGTGCTGTAAAAAAATTTAAGGACTAATATGAATATCAGTGTAGGTATGGTAAAAACAAATAGGAGTGAACTACTGATGCATGTAACAACAAGGAAGAACCTGAAAAATTGGCCAAGTGAAAGAAACTGAAAGATATAAGAGAAAACAGATTATGTGATTCTATTAATATGAAATTTTTAGAAGAGGCAAATTATAGAGATAAGAAGGAAATCATTAGTTACATGAGGTTTAAGGTGGAACTGATGTTGACTGCAGATGGGCATAAGGGGACTTAATTGGGGTGATGTAGTTATCAAAATACTGTATTGTGATTGTTGCACAACTTTTTAAAATTTACTAAAAGTCCAAGTTATACATTGAGTGAATTTAATGTTATATCTCCCTGCTTGATTAAAAACTAGAAACCAGTTGACCCTGGAAATGGAGGAATGGGCACACTGTGTGAGAGAATGAGAGATACATTGAGTGTTTCCATGCCGGGTGGGGCTAAAGGAAGAAAAGCAGTAGAGGAGAATATAGATACAGAAGACTTGAAATCAGTGATTCCTGGTGTAGGAGCTACATCTCTGGTGGGGGATAGCTGTTTTTCCCATTGTACCTGATGTTTAGGATCCAGGCAGCCACTCCTAATTGTTGAAGACTGATGAATTCTATTTGTCACCCTGAGTTTGAGGATTTTCTTTTAACAGAGATCAATGTATTATTAAGTGAATTCATTTGCATATTAATGACCCAAAGTCATTTTTTATGTTTATACAGATATGATGATTTGGGTAACTATTCCTCATATTGTGATAATCTGGTGTCTTCTGATATTCCTGTGAATATATGGAGGTACATGTTTTCTAAATTACTTTTTCCTGTAACCTTTTTTCCAACTGAAGAAGGTTTAAGGGTGATTAAGGGAGACAAAAAAATACAGCACAATAGAGGTATCATAATGAAATTCTTGGGCTTCTTGTATCAGTATCTCTTCATGGAAGGCATCCTTATGAAATTATTTGAGGGTCAGAGAAAGCCCTTGAACTCAGTTTTTTAGAAAAATTTCTTCCTGGGACACCTGGGTGGCTCAGTCGGTTAAGCCGCTGCCTTTGGCTCAGGTCATGATCCCAGAGTCCTGGGATCGAGTCCTGCATGAGGCTCCTTGCTTAGCAGGGAGCCTGCTTCTCTCTCTCTCTCTCTCTTTCTCTACCTGCCACTCTGCCTGCTTGTGCTCGCTCGCTCTCTCTTTCTGACAAATAAATAAAATCTTTAAAAAATTTTTTTTCTTCCAGTTACACCACTAATACAGATTAATAAGTACTTTCAATTCCTTGGAACCAGAAGTATTTCTGATTTCAGATTGCTTTTGCATTTTAGAAAATTAATAGATCATAATAGATTTAGAAACTTAATAGATTATAGAAAATTAATAGATTATAGAGAGTATACCTACTAAGCCCACCAAGACTTGGGGCAGCACTCCATAGGTAAACTATTCATTTTGCTGCTTAACATGAATATTTACACTAACTGGGCCAATAATTATTATAAATAGCCTTATATCTAATCAAGTCAGGTTTTACTGTCAAATCAGTTTGTGCCAAACTTAAAGAACAAAATAATTTTCGCTCTTAAAAGGCTTTTTTTTTGAGCTACTAAATAAGATATTTACATTTATTTAATTCCCTCTTTTCTTATTTTAAAAAGTAGTAGATAATAAATAGAATCGTGCCTCACATTAGGAAAATAATATACCATGACAACTGGAGTTTGCTCCCGAGTGCAGGATCATTCAAATTTAGGAGATCCATTAATACATACAATAAACACAGTTTATTACAGTAGTAAATTCAAGAAGAAAAAAAGTGATTATCTTCATTAATGCTGAAAAAGCCTTTGTCAAAATTCAGTACCCATTTCTTTTTTTTTTTTTTTTAAGATTTTATTTATTTATTTACTTATTTATTTATGTGACAGAGAGAGCAGAAGCAGGGGGGAGCAGCAGAGGGAGAGGGAGAAGCAGGCTCTCAGAAGCTGAGCAGGGACCCTTTGCGGGACTCAACCCCAGGACCCTGGGATCATGACCTAAGCCGAAGGCAGATGCTTAGCCAACTGAGCCACCCAGGCACCTCTACAGTGGAATTTCTTTTTTTAAATGCCTATATAGGTGAGCCTGGGTGGCACATTTGGTTAAGCATCAGGCTCCTGGTTTTGGCCCAGGTCATGATCTCAGGGTCATGAGATCCAGCCCCATGTGGGGCTCTCCATGCTCAGCACAGAATCCTCCCTTTTCCTCCCCACTTAACCTCCCCGCAACTTTTGTTCTTTCTCACTCTGAAGTAAATAAATAAATAAAATCTTAAAAAAAAAAAAAGGCACAAATAGACCCAAGTCTGTATTAGAGTTCAGTATATGATAAAGATTATATCTCTGATCACTGGGAGAAAGATGAATAGTTTAATACATGGTATTCAGAAGAATAGAATGGATGTATGTATACCTTATATCATACATAAGAGCAAGTTCTAAGTTGATCGGGGACCTAACTATAAAAACTAAAATCTTGTGAGTACTAGAAGAAAATACATGTAAATTCTTCTGTATCCAGGGTGTGGGGAAAGTTTTTTTAAGTGTGGGTCAACATCCGGCTGTAATAAAGGAAAATGTTGGCCAATTAGGTAAAAACCTTGGTTTGGCAAAAGAAAAAAAAAACACCATAAGCAAAGTCCAAAGCAAAAGACCAAATGATGAAAATATTTATGATGTACACTACAGGTAGAGGTTTAATATCACTAACTTTTGTGTTTGACTGAGCCACCCAGGTGCTCCTCAGCAGGATCTTTAAATATTGAGGATAAAAAGGACCAAAAATCTGATAGAAATAAGTCATCAGAGACAGAATAGTCTCCAAAAAATATATATTAGAAATGGCCAACATATTTAAGAAAAGATATTCAGTTCACTCATAATAAGAGAAATGCAAACGAGAAATATACTGATAATATTATTTCTCATTTGTCAGATTAGCAAAAAGTGAAATGCTTGACAATATGTTCTTGGTAAGGCTGTGGTAGAAATCTGCACTCCTCACACATTGCTGGTGAGAATACAAAATTTTTATAGGTGAATTTGGCAATATCTAACAAAACTGTACATGCAATTACCCTTTGACTCAGCATTCATATATTTTTTTACTCATTTTTTTTATTAGCATATAATGTATTTTTAGCCCCAGGGGTACAGGTCTGTGAATCGTCGGGCTTACACACTTCACAGCACTCACCATAGCACATGCCTTCCCCGATGTCCATAACCCAACCACCCTCTCCCTACACCCCTGCCCCTGGCAACCCTCTGTTTTGTGAGAGTAAGAGTCTCTTATAATTTATCTCCCTCCTGATCCCATCTTGTTTCATTTTTTCCTTCCCTACCCCCCTAAGCCCCCCACTTTGCCTCTCAAATTCCTCATATCTTTTTAAAAAGATTTTATTTATTTATCAGAAGAGAGAGAGCACAGGTGGGGGGAGGGCCAGAGAGAGAGGGAGAAGCAGACAACCCCTTGAGCAGGGAGCCCAACTTGGGGCTCCGTCCCAGGACTCTGGGATTATGACCCAAGAGGAAGACAGCTGCTTAACTGACTGAGCCACTGAGGCACCCCTCAACATTCACATTGTATTTTCTGTAAAGATAAATATCCAGTGATTCAAAATTAAATGGACACATGGATATTTATTATAAATTAAAATCCCATGGGGCACCTGGGTGGCTCAGTTGTTAAGCATCTGCCTTTGGCTCAGGTCACGATCCTGGGGTCTTGGGATCAAGCCCCGCATCAGGCTCCCTGCTCAGTGTGGAGCCTGTTTCTCCCTCTCCCACTTCTCCTGCTTGTGTTCCCTCTCTTGCTGTCTCTCTGTCAAATAAAAATACAATCTTAAAAAAAAGAAAATCCCATATAAACTTCAGACATAAAACTCATATATTCTTTAAAAGATGCAGATTGTAAAAGTATAAATGTAAAAGGATACAGAAGGGTTTAACACTTATTGTTTTTATTTTGGAACCATATTATGATTTTGCATGCTCAAAAATGTAATCAGATCAGACAGAACAGGAGTAGTGGAAATTAGGAGGAGGGACCCTGGCTTTGAATACAAAGAAAAATAAATTGCAGAAGATAACATCTGATAAAGAATTGTTATCCGGAATATATAAAGAACTCTTTGTATACAAAATGTAAATACAAAATTCAACATTAAGAAAATAATTTGGTTAAAAAATGGACCAAGAGGGACGCCTGGGTGGCTCAGTTGGTTAAGCGGCTGCCTTCGGCTCAGGTCATGATCCCAGCATCCTGGGATCGAGTCCCACATCGGGCTCGTTGCTCGGCAGGGAGCCTGCTTCTCCCTCTGCCTCTGCCTGCCACTCTGTGTGCCTGTGCTCGCTCTCTCTCCCTCTCTCTCTGACAAATAAATTTTTTTAAAAAAATTAAAAAAAAATGAACCAAGAATCTTAACAGACACCTCACCAAAGAAGATATATAGATGGTAAAAAATATGAAAAGATGCTCCACATCATATATATCAGAAAAATGCAAATTAAAATAACATTGAGATCCCACTATACATCTGTTAGAATGTCCAAAATCCAAATACTTTTGTGGATGTGGAGCAATATGAACTCTCATTCATTGCTGCCAAGAATGGAGAATGGAGCAGCCACTTTGGAAGACAGTTTGGTGATTTCTTGTAAAAACTAAACATAATCTCACCATACGATTCAGCAGTGATGCTTTTTGTTATTTACCCAAAGGAGTTGAAAAATTATGTTCATACAAAAATCACACAGTTGTTCATACCAGCTTTATTTATAATTCCAATGCTTGGAAGCAAACAAGAAGTCCTGTAAGGTAGATGGATAAACTGTGTTATCTCCAGACCATGAAATATCCAGACAGTGAAATGATAGAAGTGAGCTATCAAAGTATGAAAAAACAAAAAGGAACCTAAAATGCCTATTTTAGTAAGTGAAAGAAGCCAGTCTGAAAAGGCTACATGCTATATGATTCCAGCTCTATGATGTTCTGGAAAAGGCAAAACTACAGAGATAGTGAAAAGATGAGTAAAACAATCAGGGTTGCCAGGAGTTTGGGGGAGGGAGAGATGAATAGGCAGAGCACAGATTTTTAGCACTGTGAAATTATTCTATATTTCTATGATACTGTAATTGTGGGCACATGTAAACTGTGGACTTTGGTTGATAATGTGGTGTTAATGTAGATGTATCAGTTGTAACAAATATGTCTCTAGGGATGTTGATAATAGAGGAGGCTATGCATGTGTGTGTGTATGGGAAATATCTGTACCTTTTGCTTAATTTTGCTGTGAAATGAAGTCTTGTATAAAGAAAAAGTTGTAATAATAAAAAAAGTACTGTACCTTTATCAAATAGAGAATATAACCACAGAAGAGGAAAGTGAAAGTATTTATCCAATTAACTTTGAATGTTATTTTCATTCTGTGTCCCCAGTTTGAAAACAAAAGGAAATTCAGTGAAATCTTGAACTTACTTTACTAACTTTATTTACTTTTATTTATTTATTTACTGTTTATTATTGGTAGTGCTATGAGTATAGCAATTCTAAAATTATTTTTGTATGCCTTTTGGGATTAAGCAAATGAGGAAATTTATTGAAATTGTATTGTTGGGTAAGTGTTCTCATGTGGAAGAAAGATATTAATTTGGATAGGGGAAGATACGGAAGAACCTTGTGGTATCAGATTGGAGTTAGCTATCAGCATAATTAAAACAGAAGATTTCACATGTTTTATCTTTCGAAAGTGTTTTTAAGCAGTGAGTCTTAAGTAGCAGCAAACACATCTAGTGTTCTAGTGTTGAGGTTTTGGTTTCCAAAAATCTTTACTCACTGGAGGAATGAAGACTTCTTGGAGAAATGACCATTTCTGGGATGAGGCAAGGAGAATACAAGATGAGTCTGGCACATCCTGTCATGCCAGAAAGTAAGAAAGCATCCAAAAATGAGGGAATCTTGTCAAAATAACATAGAAGGCATTTGGCCAAGCCAGGACAATTTGAACTTCCCAAATGAAAAATGATGGAATTTGGGGTGCCTGGATGGCTCAGTAAGTATCGGCCTTCAGTTCAGGTCATGATCTGCAAGTCCTGGAATCGAGCCCCATGTCCAGTTCTGAGCCTAGCAGGTAGTCTGCTTTTCCTTCTTCCTCTGCTTCTCCCCATGCTTGTGCTCTTTCTGTCTCTCTCTCTCAAATGAATAAATAAAATCTAAAAAAGGGGAGGGGATGATAGAATTGGTTTATAGTACATGGTATGAAAAAAAGAATCCACAAGTTTGTACTGATACTAACAAACAAACAAATGGTATGGGAAGGGAAAGCTTTTTTTTTTTTTTTTTTTTTTTTTTTTTTAAGAGTAGAATTGTCTGGGGGCGCCTGGGTGGCTTAGTCTTTAAGCGTCTGCCTTTGGCTCAGGTCGTGATCCCAGGGTCTTGGGATTGAGCCCTACATTGGGCTCCCTGCTCGATGGGAAACCTGCTTCTCCCTCTCCCTCTCCCCCTGTTTGTGTTCCTTCTCTTGCTGTGTCTCTCTGTCAAATTAATAAAATAAAATCTTAAGAGAATTGCCAAATCAATAAAATAAAATCGTAAGAAGAGAATTGCCAAATCAATAAGCCAGCTCAAGTGTAGAGAATACACTGACGGTTACCAGAAGAGAGCAGTCTAGGGGATGGGTAAAATAAGTGATGGGGATTAAGGAATATGTTGTGATGCTCACCCGGTAATGTATGGAGGTGTTGAATCACTATATTATATACCTGAAACTAATATTCATATGTTTACTAACTGGAATTTAAATAAAAACTTAATTGCCAACTAATAAATGTAAACAGAATGATAGGGTTGGTTTTTTTTAATTTAATCACTATTTTGCAACCATCATCCTAATGATTGATTTAGACAAGAGTCATCAATGAATGCTGAATATACTGGGTGAAAGTGTTTGGGAAATAATTATATAGCCTGAAAGTATCTTCTGACAGATTACTGACTAATTACAATGGAAAAAAAAGGTAACAACACAGAAATGTGGCAGATACCCCTTTATTCAAGTAATAAAAGTTAACATGATTAACAGCTGGTTCTTCCTGGTGTGATACACTGAAAAGGAAACATCAGTTATACGGGGTTACTGCCATTAGTGCATAACCTGAATCAAATGATGAGAAAACAATCACAAAAAAAACCCACAACAAATTGAGGGGCACTCTGTGAAACAACTCAAAAAATGTTAAAAGTTTTAAAAAAATGTTTAAGTCATGACAGAGAAAGGCTGAGGAACTGTTCCAGATTAACAGCTAAATGAAATATGGGATTTGCAGCATGAGGATAAGAAAGTCTAAGGGGCAGTATTGGGCAAATCAGTGAAATTTGAATAATGACTGTATATTAGATAATAATATTGTGTTAATGTAATTTTTCTGAATTTGATAACTGCATTGTGGTAATAGAATGTCCCTGCTTAGGATATAAATGCTAAAGAATTTAAAAAGTCTCAGCAACTTACTCTTAAATAGTTCTACAAAATAACACTAATGTAGGTATTACTTTATTTTATGTACATTTTTATGAATATAGACATAAAATATGGCAAAATGTTAGTAAAACTAGGTTAAGGGTACATAGGAGTTCATTGTAATGCTTTTATAAATTATGTAATATCTTTTTAATTTAAATTGAATTACTTATAGTATACTATTAGTTTCAGAGGTAGAGGTCAGTGATTCATTAGTCTTATATAATTACATCATTACATCATGTAATATCCATCACCCAGTTTACCCATCCCCCCACCCTCTCCCCTCCAGCAACCCTCAGTTTGTTTACTATGATTAAGAGTCTCCTGTGGTTTGTCTCCCTCTCATTTAATCTTGTTTTATTTTTCCTTCCCTTCCCCTATGATCCCGTTTTGTTTCTTAAATTCCACATATGAGTGAGATCCAATGATAATTGTCTTTCTCTGACTGACTTATTTTGCTTAGCATAATACCCTCTAGTTCCATCCACATTGTTGCAAATGGCAAAATTTCATTTTTTGATGGCTGAGGAATATTCTATTGTATATATATACCACATCTTATTTATCCATTCATCTATTGATGGACATCGAGGCTCTTTCCATAGTTTGGCTCTTTTGGATATTGCTTAAATTCTGCAATATCTTAAAGTATTTTCAAAATAAAGGGTTTGCTTTTTAAAAAGATTTATTGAGCACTTATTATCTGGATGCTGGGATATCAAGCACTTTAACAAAAAGCAGGAGATTTGGAGTAGTAAACTTAGGAACAAAAATAGACAATGATTACAGGAGAGATGTTTTTGCTGATCTAACAATCTCTCTCTTTGTGTTACTTCTGTACTTTATTCTTGCTTTTGTGATTGCGGTCTTATCAGTACATTTTAACTGCTGTCATAATCTGTTTTTAAGTGTCTGTTCCATCTGAGCTTCCTGAAGGCAGGGCTCAGTCTTATGCTTCTGGATTTCTGGCATTCAGCAATACCTGGTGCAAGCTAAGCATGTAAGAATGTTTGATGAATGAATGAATGCTTTATTTTAAATGCCTTGAACAGCATGCATGTTTTGCCAAGACTTTTTCATATATATACTTGTTTGAATTTTTCACTGAGGTGAGTCTCCCGCTAAAAAAATGTGTGTGTATGTGTATGAATGTATGAGAGAGACACACATGTATATGAACAAACTTTATCTGGAAATAAATATTTGATTAACAAATCCCAGGGAAATTTAGTAAATACTTGCGTAAGATTTTCAGTATTTTAATTTTGTGTTCAAAAATCCGTAATAATTTCTTGAGATGCACTTACTTTTTGGAGTTGAGGGAGATTTTACAGAAAGAATTAGGAACTCTGGCATTGTGCTGAAGCACATTTGGGACAGACTATTAGTAATTTATGAGGTACATTGTGTTCTCGTTTGAGCCTAAATCCACGAAATTTAGTCATTTTTAAATTCATTTGGCAAATGTTTACTGAGAATCTATTATGTGGTAGGTATCATTCTCAGATTGTTGTTCATCGGAGCTTTTAGCAGCAGAGACAGACATTACATAAATAATTTTATGATTAAGCATATACTAACAGTTGTGTTCAGTGTTAGGAAGCAAAGATAGCAAGTATAGTGAGGAAGAATTAAAGACTTAAAAATGTTATTTTTTCATATTTTTTCTCATCTTGTGTCCTTGAGCAATTGCCAGTTCTTCTGGTAAGCTTGATTTCAGTTTAATTTACATCCCAGTTATGCCTGCTTTGGAACTATCCAGTCCCTTTGTCTAAAATCTGTATCTTTCTGTTTATTTTTATACTATGGTATAGTCTAAATATACACATTTTATGAAAGGAAGAGATGTTCATAAGAGATCAATAGGAGAATCAAAGATGGCGCCTCTAGTTATTTTTCTGAAAAGTCTGTTAGAAAAGTAGAAATGCTATTAAGTTGAAGGGAGGGGGTACCTGGGTGACTCAGTCAGTTAAGCCGCTGCCTTGGGCTCAGGTCATAATCCCAGGGTCCTGGGATTGAGTCCCGCATTGGGCTCTCTGCTCAGCAGGGAGCCTGCTTTCTCCTCTCTCTCTGCCTGCCTCTCTGCCTACTTGTGATCTCTGTCAAATAAATAAATAAAATGTTAAAAAAATTTGAAGGGAGAATAAGAACCCAATATTTGTTTTAAGTAAATATTTTTGAAACCAGAATAATTATTTATATAGAGAGGTGATAATGAATTCATATGAGTTTAATACTCCTTGTCCCATAATAAAACTAGGAGAATAAATTGAAAAACAAAGACAGGTTGTTTGAAGCTGAATTCTGCCTGTGTGGTTACTACTTACTGTTTGATATTAGGATTCCTAAAATTTTCCAAACTTCATGTGATTATGGCTTAGTCATTAATTTTTATGAGGCCATAAAATTTTCTGTTAACATTGGTGGAGTTTGAAGAGACAACAATAATTATCATTGTAGGGCATTTATAATATACCAGGCTCTGTGTAATTAATTTATATTATATCATTTAAAACTCTCCACAACCTATGAGGAACTCTTTAACCTCATTTTATAAATGAATATTTGAGAAATGTTTTGATGAAGATCACAGAATTTGTAAATGGTGGAACAATACCTTGAATTCAGATCTATATGCTTTTAATCATTATGTCATAAACCAGTAATTTAAAACTGTATAATCTAAAATAGAACCATGCCAAAGATTTAATTTTTTTCACAAGATTTAATTTTTTCTCCTATGTGATTTAATTTTTCCCTTTATCCCTCAATCTACAAAATCTATTTGTAGTTCCCCAAATATATTTGTTATGTGTTTATCTAAATAAGTAGGTAATTGGCAACAAGAAAAATAAAATGAGTTGTAAAATAGTCAAACAAAGTAGAGCAGGAAAAAGTCTAGTAAAGATTTTTATTATGTCTAAGTCTATTCTAAGTCCATTTTTACTGAAGTATAAATGTTGGAGATACAAAGTCATTTCCTTGTGAAAAGGACCATTGAAAATTCTTAGCATGGAGTAGTCTTAAGTTTTAGTATGACTTACCTACAGTCTGTCACTACCAGACTAAGTCAAACTCATCTGAAATGATCTTAAGAATGTTACGCTTTTTGTCTAGGAGAAAGTAAGGGGATTGCGTACTAGGTTAATAACATTTTAGATGATAGTAATTACAGTTAGTAATGAAACAGACATAAAATCAATGTGCTGTGGAAAAGACCTTTGGAAATCATTTTATAACCAGCTTATAACTTATTTATTAACCTTCATTTTAGTTCCAGTGTTTCAGACATTGCCAGAAACACAGTGGTCTTTTTTTTCTAATATTTTGGAAAAGAAATGTGATAGTAACATCACCCAAAAGAAACAGTGTTTTCATTTTTTGCTTAATAATCTTTCTGTGTATGCCGTGGTGGTTTTTATGACTATACTTTGAATGAACATGTCCAGCCTAGTAGCCAAAACTCAGGGACAGGGGGCGCCTGGGTGGCTCAGTCATTGAGTGTCTGCCTTCAGCTCAGGTCATGATCCTTGGGTGCTGGGATCGAGCTCCACGTCGGGCTCCATGCTCACTCCTACTCCCCCTGCTTGTGTTCCCTCTCTCACTGTCTCTCTCTCCCTGTCAAATAAATAAATTAAAAACAAACAAACAAACCAACCCAGGGACAGGCTCAGCTAGAAGAGCAGAAACTCTGGATAACTAAGTAGCCTGTGTAGTCAGTGAACAGGAAGTGAGGAAATGAGATGGCCAGGAAAGTAGCCTGGTAGAAAGTAAAATATGGAAAGAACCTAGATGTCCATCAACAGATGAATGGATAAAGAAGATGTGATGTGTGTGTGTGTGTGTGCGTGCGTGTGCGTGTGCATGTGCGTGCGCACACACAGTGGGATACTATGCAGCCATCAAAAGAATGAAATCTTGGCATTTGCAATGATGTGGATGGAACTAGAGGGTATTATGCTGAGTGAAATAAGTCAATCAGAGAAAGACAATTATCTTATGATCTCCCTGATATGAGGAATTCGAGATGCAGGGCAGGGGGCTGTGGTGGGTAGGGAAGGAAAAAATAAAAGAAGATGGGTTTGGGAGGGAGACAAACTGTAAGAGACTCTTAATCTCACAAAACAAACTGAGGGTTGCTGCGGGGTGGGGGGTAGGGAGAAGGTGGTTGGGTTATGGACATTAGGGAGGGTATGTGCTATGGTAAGTGCTGTGAAATATGTAAGCCTGATAATTCACAGACCTCTACCCCTGGGGCAAATAATACATTATATGTTAATAAAAATAATTTTTTAAAAAAGTAACAAGTAGAAAGCCTGATAAGATACAGCCTAAGGCAGAAAGCAGACAGCTGTAATGACTTCGTCTGGTTTTTATGGCCTCAGTTGTGACTTATTTTAATTTTAAGTGTTTTAGGCTGGTGCCAGAATAAGACAATAATTGATTGACAGTTATTTTCTGAAAAAATAAATATTAAAAAAATCATATAATCTAGTCTCATTTTTTTGTTATTATCATGTCCATCATTATTGCTGTAGCTCCATTCTGTTTAACATAAACCTCCCTAAGCAGTCCAAACATTCCCCTTATTTGGCTATAGGTATCCTTAAACGGATTATTTTGGTTCTCCCTTCAATTACCTTATTATCTCTCATCCATTATTACCATTTTGTATCCTTACTTTCCCTCTACCTGTGAACATTTGTTTGTTCCTTAACCTGCTTGATGGCTTGGATAGATGTTCCAGTTCCAGAAACCATATGAATAGTACTAGAGCCAATCACTTACTAGGAGTATTTGATGAGTAAAGTATATTTGGAGCACAGCAGACAAGAAGTTTCCACCTCCCAATTTGTTCTTTTTAAAAATTGAGGTGTTATTTCATATATAGTAAAATGTTCAAATGTTAAGTATACATACAGCTCAACAAGATTTTACTCATGTAACCACCACCCAGATCAAGATAAAGAAAATTTTAATTAACCCAGAAAGTTCCCTTATGTTCTTGTTTAGGCAACATTCCCCTGCAAAGATAACTGCTATTCTCTCTCTCTCTTTTTTTTTAAGGTTTTATTTATTTGTTTCACAGAGAGAGAGCACAAGTAGGTAGAGTGGCCGGCAAAGGGAGAGGGAGAAGCAGGCTTCCTGCTGAGCAGAGAGCCTGATACAGGGCTTGATCCCAGGACCCTGGGATTGTGACTAGAGCTGAAGGCAGACACTCAACTGACTGAGTCACCCAGGCGCCCCAAAGATAACTACTATTCTGACTTATATTTCCATATAGTGATTTGGATGTTCTTGAACTTTATGTAAATAGAGTCATGGACTATGTACTTTGTCATCTGGCTTCTTTCACTGGAGGTAATTTTTTTAAAAAGACTTTTTAAAATGTATTCATAAGAGACAGAGATAGAGAGCAGAGGCAGAAGGAGAAGCAGGCTCCCCGCTAAGCAGGGAGCCTGATAGGGGACTGGATCCCAGGACCCTGGGATCATGATCTAAGCTAAAGATAGACACTTAACCATCTGAGCTTCCCAGGCTAACTTGGTGTACAGTTTTTGAGATTCATCTGTGTTTATATTGTTTAAATTTTTTTTTTAATTTTTATTTATTTGTCAGAGAGCGAGCGAGCGAGCACAGGCAGACAGAGTGGCAGGCAAAGGCAGAGGGAGAAGCAGGCTCCCTGCCGAGCAAGGAGCCTGATGTGGGACTCGATCCCAGGACACTGGGATCATGACCTGAGCCGAAGGCAGCCGCTTAACCAACTGAGCCACCCAGGCGTCCCAAGTGTTTATATTGTTTATATCAATAGTTCATTCTTTTTTATTGATCTATAATATTCCATTGTGTAAAAATAATTTATTTGCTCATTTTCCTGTTAGTGGGCATTTGGGTTGTTTTTGGTTTGGGACTTTTATGAAAAAAGATTCTGTGGATATTTGTGTATATGTCTCTCTTTTTTTTTCTTTTAAAGATTTTATTTATTTAAAGAGAGAGCATGGGGTGGGGGAAGGACAGAGAGAGAAGAGAATCTTAAGCAGACTCCATGCTGAGTGCAGAGCCTGAGGCAGGGCTCAATCCCTGGACCCTGAGATCACAACCTGAGCTGAAACCAAGAGTCAGACACTTAACCAACTACACCACCCAGGTGACCCTCTTGTATATGTCTTTTTTTTTTTTTTAAGGTTTTATTTATTTATTTATTTTATAGGCAGAGATCACAAGTAGGCAGAGAGGCAGGCAGAGAGAGATGGGGAGGCGGCAGGCTCCCTGCTGAGCAGAGAGCCGGATGTGGGACTCCATCCCAGGACCCTGAAATCATGATCTGAGCCAAAGGCAGGGGCTGTAACCCACTGAGCCTCCCAGGCACCCCTGTCTATGTCTTTTGATGGACATATGCACTCATTTCTTTTGGATATATGTTTAGGTGTAGAACTGTGAGGTCGTAGGGTAGTCTGTGTTTAAATTTATTAGATGCTGCCAAACAATTTTTAAATGGTTGGACTATTTTATATTTCTACCAGCAATATCTGAGAGTTCCTGTTATTCCGTATTGTTGCCCATATTGTCAGTCTATAATTTTAGTCATTCTGGTTTGGTGTGTAGTGGTGTCTCACTGAGGTTTTAATTTGTGTTTCTCCATTGTGTAATGATGTTGAGCACTTGTCAAAAGCTTGGCCTGTTGGATAGCATCTTTTGTAATGTACCTCTGCAAGTCTTTTGCCCATTTTAAAACTGGATTGTCTGTCTTTTTCTTACTGATTTTTGTGTCACATTTTCTGGATATTAATCCTTTGTCAGCTATATGTATTGTGAATGTGTTTTCCCAGTTTCTAACTTGCTGTTTTACATTTCTAATAGAGTCTTCAGAGGAATCAAAGATCTTAGGCAAGAGTTTTTAAAGGCACTTCAGACACCAGTTTATTACCTAATATACTAGCCATCTGTTGGTTTTCTATTGCTACTATAACAAAGCACTACAAATTAAGTGGCTTAAAACATTAAATAAATGTATTATCTTGTTCTGTAGATTAGAATTCTAACACAAGTCTTACTGGGCTAAAATTAAAATTGGCAGGTCTGTGTTTCTTTCTGACTCTCTCTAGGAGAGTCAGTTTCCTTGTCTTTTCCAGTTTATATGGCTCATGGCCCCTTTCTAGCATTCCCTAGCATTCCCAGGCTCATGGCCTCTTTCCTGTATGTTCAAAGCTAGTAACTTTATATCTCTGAGCATTCTTCCATAGTCACATCTCCCAAAGGCTCCTGCTTTTGAGGACTGAGGTGATTAGGTTGGGCATACTCTAATAATCTAGGATAATCTTCTCAATTCAAGGCCCTTAATTTAATCACATTTGCAAAGTCATTTTTTGCCATTTAAGGTGCAGTGACATATTTGCAGGTTCTGGGGTTGGGATGTAGACATCTTTGAGAGCCATTATTCTGTCTACCACTGTAATGTAGTTACTACTGTAGCCCATAAGTTGCTAAACTAATGTGGCAGCCCATCTGCTACTAATGTTGCAGCATCCTCATTGGGAGTGGGAGTGGAGAAAGTAATCCAAAATATACTGATAAGGCTAAATTGGATATACTGGCCTCTGTGTGTATGTGTTACTATGATAAGGTTATATACTAGGTACATAGTAGGTTAGAAAAAAGAATATGCAATTCCCCTTAGGGCAGGTGGGAAACAATTAGAAAAGCTCTTATTAAATATCCTAACTGGCTTTCAGTCAGTTTAGGGATAAAGTCCAAACTTCTTAGGACAACTCTCCAAAGTTCATTCTCTTAATCACTACGCTCTACTGCCTCTCTGTTATGGTAGTGCATTTTATTTCTCATGTGAGTGCTAATTTCATGAGTAAAGTAGGATCATGCATGTCCTGTAATTGTAGCTGGCAGTGTTTTGAAACCACCAAATAACACCAGAATCTTTAACCTGAGGTCATAATCTTAAAATAATCACACCTTATTCCCTGTAATGCCTTTGATACTTTATAATAATATGCCCTTCTCCTTTTTCATTTATTCTAGGTCCCTTTTTATACATTTTGATAAATCAGGATAGAATTTTTTAAAGAATTCACAGTATTTCTTGGGCTGTTAATTTTTTGTCATGGCAAATAAGCTAACTTACTTCTAAAAATCTAATGATTCTATTCTCTGTACATGAATTTTTTAATAAATTGAGTTAGGGGTTAGAAAATAAAATGTGTTGATGCCTGTTGTATGCCAGGTACATGCTAGGTTATCCTCATATCAACCTTTCATGATAAACATTGTTATCTGTATTTTATAGCTTAGGCAGCTAAGTGTCAAAGAGAGTTAACCATCTTGCCAAAGTTGATAAGTAGTAAGTGGTGGCCTTGGGATTCTAGTTTAGATCTGATTCCAAAGCTCTTGTGTACTCTTTCCATGACGTGATCAGTCAAATGGATCAAAGTAAATGGGTATCAGAACATATCTATATTCTCTTGTAACCTTGAAAGACTTTGACTCATAGCATGCCAAAATATTTGAATCAAGAGGTTCCAGTTCAGTGAAATTCTATTATATGCTTGAGAGACTTAAAATTGTACTGAAGTGCTGTGAATTTGAACATCTAATTAGAAGATGTACCGTGACCTTTCTATTCTAATTCCATTACTATTTCGATTGCTTCAGTTTTCACGTTAGCCATGGCCATATCGGGAAACTTGTCCCCATTACTCGTTTTTGGAATGTTCTAGATAATTCCCTACAAATGTGAGCTTTATTTTTTTTTTACTGTTTTCTTAAAATATGAATTTGATTTTAACTTTGAACCTGAGACTTTTTTTTTAAGATTTTTAAAATTTATTTGACAGACACGGATCACAAGTAGGCAGAGAGGCAGGCAGAGTGAGGGGGAAGCAGGCTCCCTGCTGAGCAGAGAGCCCGATGTGGGGCTCCATCCCAGAACCCTGGGATCATGACCTGGGCTGAAGGCAGAGGCTTTAACCCACTGAGCCACCCAGGTGCCCCCCCCCCCCATGCCTGAGACTTTTTAAGGGAAACATTGTGATGAAATGTTGGCTAAGAAATAGATTGTTACAGTCCACAATAGCCAAACAATGGAAAAAACCTCAATGTCCATCAACAGATGAATGGATAAATAAGATGTTATACACACACACACACACACACACACACACACACACAATGGAATGCTACTCAGTCATTTAAAAAAATGAAATCTTGCCATTTGCAACAACGTGGATGGAACTAGAGGGTATTATGCTAAGTGAAAACAGAATGGCTAAAAGTTGGATATAGGGCCTGTAGCGCTTATTAATGAGATGGTATCTCATTGTGGTTTTGATTTGTATTTCCCTGTTGCTGATACATCTTTTCATGTGTCTGTCAGCCATTTGTATGTCTTCTTTGGAGAAATGTCTGTTGATGTCTTCTGCCCATTTCTTGAATGGATTCTTTGTTCTTTGGGTGTTGAGTTTGATTAAGTTCTTTATAAATTTTAGATACTAGCCATTTATCTGATATGTCATTTGCAAATATTTTCTCCCATTCTGTCTGTTGTCTTTTGGTTTTGTTGACTGTTTCCTTTGCTGTGCAAAAGCTTTTTATCTTAGTGAAGTCCTAGTAGTACATTTTTGTTCTTGTTTCCCTTACCTTCAGTGATGTTTCTAGGAAGAAGTTGCTGTGGCTGAGGTTGAAGAGGTTGCTACCTCTGTTCTCCTCAAGGATTTTGATGGATTGCTGTTTCACATTGAGGTCTTTCATCCATTTTGAGTCTTTTTTTGTGTATGATGTAAGGAAATGGTTCAGTTTCATTCTTCTGCATGTGGCTCTGCAGTTTTCCCATCACCATTTGTTGAAGAGACTATCTTTTTTTCCATTGGACATTCTTTCCTGCTTTGTCGATTATTGACCATAGAGTTGAGGGCCCATTTCTGGATTCTCTCTTCTGTTCCATTGATCTTTGTGTCTGTCTTTGTGCCACTACCACACTGCCTTGATGATTACAGCTTTGTAATTGAGTCTTGAAGTCCAAAATAGTGATGCCATCACTTTTGCTTTTCTTTTTCAACGCTCGGGGTCTTTTCTGGTTTCATACAGATTTTAGGATTATTTGTTCCATATCTTTGAAAAAAGTTGATGGAATTTTGATAGGGATTGCATTGAATGTGTAGATTGCTCTAGGTAGCATGGAACATTTTTCCATTTCTTTGTGTCTTCCTCAATTTCTTTACTGAGTATTTTATAGTTTTCTGAGTACGGATTTCTTTGCCTCCTTGGTTGGTATTATTCTTAGGTATCTTATGGGTTTTGGTTCAATTGTAAATGGGATCGACTTCCTAATTTCTCTTCCTTCTGTCTGATTGTTAGTGTACAGAAATACAGCTGATTTCTGTACATTGATTTTCTATCCTGCCATTTTGCTAAGTGCCTATATGAGTTCTAGCAATTTGGGGATGGAATCTTTTGGGTTTTTGACATGGAGTATCATGTCATCTGCAAAGAGTGAGAGTTTGACTTCTTTGCCAGTTCAGATACTTTTGATTTCTTTTTGTTGTCTGATTGCTGAGACTAGGACTTCTAGTACTGTGTTGAACAGCATTGGTGAAAATGGACATCCCTGCCATGTTCCTGACCTCAGGGGAAGAGCTCTCAGTTTGTTCCCATTGAGAATGATGTTTGCTATGGGCTTTTTGTGTATGGCTTTCATGATATTGAGTTATGTTTCCTCTATCCCTACACTATGAAGAGTTGTAATCAAGAAAGGATGCTTTACTTTGTCAGTGTTTTTTCTGCATCTATTGAGAAGTTCATATGGTTCTTAATGTACTGTTGGATCCTATTGGCTAGTATTTTGGTTCTCACCAAACTTTCTCACAAAAACTTTCGCATCCATGTTCATCAGGGATATTGGTCTGTAATTCTCCTTCCTTTTTGGTAGAGTCTTTGTCTGGTTTTGGGATCAAGGTGATGCTGGCCTCATAGAAAGAGTGTGGAAGTTTTCCTTCTATTTCTATTTTTTGAAACAGTCTCAGAAGAATAGGTATTAGTTTTTCTTTAAATATTTGGCAGAATTACCATGGGAAGCCATCTGGCCCCGGAGTCTTTGTTGGGGAGACTTCAGTTTCCTTACTGTTTATGGGTCTGTTCAGGTTTTCTATTTCTTCCTGTTTCAGTTTTGGTAGTTATACATCTCTAGGAATGAATGCATGCATATCTTCCAGACTGCCTAATTTGTTGGCATATAGTTGTTCTTGATATGTTTTTTAAATTTTTTTTATTTCTTTGGTGTTGGTTGTGATCTCTCCTCTTTAATTCATGATTTTATTAATACGGATCCTTTCTCTTTTTTTTTTTTTTTTTTTTTTTTTTTTTTTTTTTTTTTTTTTTTTTTTTTTTTTTTTTTTTTTTTTTTTTTTTTTTTTTTTTTTTTTTGTTAAGTCTGACCAGGGGTTTATCAGTCTTATTAATTCTTTCAAATTCTTTTTTCTGTTTTTAAGATTTTATTTATTCACTAGAGAGAGAGAGACAGAGAACACAAGCAGGGGGAGAGGCAGAGGGAGAGGGAGAAGCTGAATCCCTGCCAGGCTGGGAGCCCGACATGGGACTCAATCCCAGGACCTGGAGAACATGACCTGAGCTGAAGGCAGATGCTTAACCATCCGAGGCACACAGGAGCTCCTTATTAATTCTTTCAAAGAACCAGATCCTAATTTAGTTGATCTGTTCTATTGTTCTTTTTTTTCTCTCTCTCCTTCTTTGATTTTGCTCTAATCCTTATTATTTCTCTTCTCTTGATGGGTTTAGGCTTTATTTGCTATTCTGTCTCCAGTAGCTTTAGGTGTAAGGTTAGGTTGTGTATTTGAGACCTTTCTTATTTCTTGAGAAAGGCTTATATTGCTATATACTTACCTCTTAGCCTCACCTTTGCTGCATCCCAAAGGTTTTGAACAGTTGGGTTTTCATTTTTATTTGTTTCCATGAATTTTATTTCCTGTTACCCATTCATTCTTTAGCAGGATGCTCCTTAGTGTCCATGTATTTGAGTTCTTTACAACTTTCTTTTTGTGATTGAGTTCAAGTTTCAAAGTGTTGTGGTCTGAAAATATGCAGGGAATGATCCCGGTCTTATGGTACTGGGTGAGACCTGTTTTGTGACCCAAGATGTGATCTCTTCTGGAGAATGTTCTCTGTGCACTTGAGAAGAATATGCATTCTTTTGCTTTACGATGGAATGGTCTGAATATACCTGTGATGTCCATCTGGTCCAGTGTGTCATACAGAGCCCTTGTTTCCTTGTTGATCTTCTGCTTAGACGATCTTTCCAAAGCAGTGAGTGGGGTGCTAAAGTCCCCTACTGTTATTGTATTACTATCTATGTGTTTCTTTAATTTTGTTATTAATTGGCTTGTGTAATTGGCTGCTCCTTTGTTAGGGACATAAATATTTATAATTGTTAGATCTTCTTGTTGGATAGACCCTTTAATTATGATATTGTATCCTTCCTCATCTCTCATTAAAACAGTCTTTGGTTTAAAATCTAATTCGTCTGAAAAAGAATTGCCACCCCAGCTTTCTTTTGATGTTCATTAGCATGATAAATGGTTTTCCACCCCCTCACATTAAATCGGGAGGTGTTTTGGGGTCTAAAATGAGTCTCTTGCAGATGGCATATCCATGGGTCTTGCTTTTTTATCTAGTTTCTGATACTTTGTGTCTCTTGATTGGGGCATTTAGCCCATTTACATTCAGAGTGATTACTGAATATACCATATTTATACCATTTAATATACCATATTGTAATTATATGTTTACTTTCTGACTTTTTCCTAATGTTCTTTAGTAGTTAAGAGACCAAGTGTCAGAATATGAGGTTGGAGAGATTTAGGGAGAGGCCAGATCATGCAGGGCCAGAGTGAAGAGTCTGGATTTTATTCTAAAAGCTAAGAGGGTTTTTAGCAGGAATGTGACACGATCCTATTTATGTTTTTAAAAGATCCTTGTGACTGCTTTGTGGAGAAGAAGAATGCAGACTGGGAACCCAGTTAACAGACTGTTGCAGTGGTGTAAGTGAGGGATGATAGTGGTTTAGACTAGGACAGTGGAGGCTGGAGAGAAGTAGATGATTCAGGACATATTTTGGATATAGAGCCTGTAGGCCTTAATAATGTGTTAAATGTGGGAATTAAAGATTTTCAGATGACTCTAGGTTTCTAGTTTGAGCAAGTGTGTAGAGAGATGATCTAGAATTCTGTTTTTATTATGGTGAGTTTGAAATGCCTGTGAGACATTAAATGAAGGTGTTAAAATATGTGAGATTGGAGTTCAGAGGTGGCTTTAGGCCCCATTGTCCTTAAGTTGGTATTTAAAGCTATGGGAACTGATGAGATCACTCAGGGAATGAATGTAGGAAGGGAAGATGGCCAAAGAAAAATATAAATTTCGTTAAGTTTGTCACCCAAAGGTAGAATCTGGCATGCAGACATCTTAATTGGCCCCTATTTAAAATTTAACCATTTTAGGAGCACTAGGGTGGCTTAGTTGTTAAGCGTCTGCCTTCAGCTCAGGTCATGATCCTGGGGTCTTGGGGTCGAGCCCCACATCAGGCTCCTTGCTCGTCAGGGAACCTGCTTCTCCCTCTCCCACTGCCCCTGCTTGTGTTCCCTCTCTTGCTGTATCTCTGTCAAATAAATATATAAAATCTTTTAAAAAAAACTTTAAAATTTAACCATTTTAAAATTAGTTGCCTGTATTTGAAAATTGAGAGAGTTCCCATATAAATCCAGATCTTTGTGGTGCTTGGGTGGCCCAGTCGGTCGAGTATGTGCCTTAGGTCATGATCCCAGGGTCCTGGGATTGAGCCCCATGTGGGACTCCTTACTCAGCAGGGCCTGGGGTTGGGGGTTCTGCATCTCCCTCTCCCTCTGCCCCTACCCCCACTCATGCTCTCTGTCACATTCTCTCTCTCTCTCGAATAAGTAAATAAAATCAGAAAGTAAGGAGGGAGGAAGGATGGAATGAAGGAAGGAAAATCCCTGTCTTTGCCTTCTCAAGAAAGAAAAGGAAAGGAAAGAAAAGAAATCCCTGTCTTTGCCTTCTCTGAATAATTAGAAGATGCAACATCACTGAGCCTGTATTTCTACATGGAGAACAATCAGTCCAAGCTATTCTCTTTAGAATGGTCTGTATAGTTGACCACAGTCTCTACTGTTCCCTTATTGTTCTTAGTTATTTTACTCAAATGCCTCTCTGGGCATTTGAATTTACAGCCCCTGATTTAGACCTTAAGGGTAGAAGAAGCCAAAAAAGGAACCTAGGAAGAAGTAATCAGGAGATAAGAAAACCAGGAGAGTAGGGCATTATGGAAAACTAGGTAGGAAAGTGTTTCAGTTACTAAATGCCACTTAGAGGTTGAGTAAGATGAAGACAGAAAAGGACTGTTATGGTGTGAATGGGTTTGAGGAATAGATGGGAAAGAGAGGTGAGGAAGTAGAGGTAGTTCTTTTGAAAACTCAGGAGAGTTAAGAGGTGTAGGTAATGGGGCAGAAGGGTGGTTTTTGGAGATATTAGCAAGTATGTGAACAATCCATTAGAGAAGTAGACATTAATGATGCAGGAGAGAAAGGTGAGAATAAATTGAAGATTTAGGAGAACAGATGATATCCTAGAGCACAAGAGCCCAGTTGGCCTTTGCTAGAAGGAGACATCCTGCTTTGGGGAAGGAAGAAGAGTTTTGGTCCTGAGGTGATGGCAATACAGAATACTGATAGATAAAAATGAGAATATTCAGTGTTCACACAGAGCCAGAGGATTGTCTTAGGCTAAAGATTTAGACTAAATATAGACTTTTACTCATTCATTCATTCATTCACTCATTCAAAGAGAGAGGGGAGACGGTGAGGGTAGGGGAAGAGGGAGAGGGAGAGAGAATTTTAAGCAGTCTCCACACACAGCATGTAGCCTGATGCAGGTTGGTTGCTTAGTAAAGTGTTGGTTGCTTAACCAACTGAGCCACTCGGGTGGCTATATAGATTAATATAGATTTATTTAGACTTAATATGTATTTTGGAATTTAATCTGTAAAATTCTGATACTTTTCTTAAAGAGCACATAATAGTTACATATAGTCTCATAGTATTGAAAGAGAGGAGAATATTACGTTACATTTTATAGGTGAGAATTGAAGGTCAGACATGTGGATTTAAGAATGCCCGTTGACCAGAACTGGGGCTTCACCCCCTAGTCATCACGAGTTCCAGTTTTACCCTCTTCCTGACATATCAGTATCTCTAACTGACCTAAACTCTAAGTAAACTATTCATATACTTTAATCTTAAGGGAACATTAATTGATTTTTTTGATCAGGTTTTAGAGAGCATTGTGGTTGGGAGAATATGCTTACACTAAATTTGTTTTTTACCACCTTTGTGATTCAGAATTTAAAAAGAAAAAAACAGGTTCCGAAACTGATTTGGACGTTTTTCTTTTGATAGCCTTCTTAAAATCATAGAAAAGATGTTTTGTTGAGAAAAAGATAATATTGAACATCTACAGAATATTTTTTCCTGTTTTTTCCTGAATTGAATAATAAAACCTGAAATCATACCTTGCCCTCATTTCTTATCTAATGAAAATAAATTTGAGTCTTATATATGTGCCTTATATTTCCACATCTGGCTTTTGAAAGGATTTTATTTGGTGCCGCTAATTCTGTCTTGATTCATATTCTTACCATAAAATAATCCCTTCTTAAGTTTTGGATCAGCCTTGACTTATTAAAGTTTATACACCAGAAACAGTAGTTTCTAGGGAATAATTTCTAGATACCTGTATCTTGTCAAGACAGTTTTATGTGCAACCTTAAATAACAAACTTATTTTTCATTTTAGGATTCAAATTCATAGTGGCGCCTGGGTGGCTCAGTCTAAGTGTCTGCCTTTGGCTCAGGTCATGATCCCAGGGTCCTGGGATAAAGCCCTGTATCAGGCTTTCTGCTCAGTGGGGAGTCTGCTTCTCCCTCTCTGTCTCCCTGCCACTCTACTTGTGCTCACTCTCTCTCTGTCAAATAAGTAATACAATCTTAAAAATATATATATATTAAGGGTGCCTGGGTGGTTCAGATGGTTAAGTATCTGCCTTCGGCTCAGGTCATGATCCCAGGGTCCTAGGAGCCAGTCCCGCGTTGGGCTCCCTGCCCGGTGGGGAACCTGATTCTCCCTCTCCCTCTACTGCTCCCCCTGCTGGTGCTTTTTCACTCTCTCCCTCTCTCTCTCAAATAAATAAATAAAATCTTTTAAAATAATTTTAAAAAATCTTTTAAAATATCCATATTCATAAAGTCTTTAGTAAAATAAACTATGTAATTAATAAACTAATTTTGGTGGGGCTTTAAAAGTTGTTCTTTTGCTTTTATGACATATTGAGATTTATAGCTAGAAGGGTTTTTATTCCCTTTTTCCCCATTAAAGCACATAAGTACATCATAGTTTTCCCCCGGATCTGGGTATAGTCAGTACGGTGAAGCATTTTATGAGACTCAGCTATCACTGTTAATCCTCTTGTCTCATTTCCTGTTATATATATTTGAAGTAATCTCTGCACCCAGCATGAGGCTTGAACTCACAACTCCGAGGTCAGGAGTACCATGCTCTACCAACTGAGCCAGCCAGGCACCTGTCATTTTCTTTCCAATATTTTAATGTATCTGGAGAGCACCTGGGTTAAGCAGTGATTAGAGGCAAGGTGATCAAATGCTTCCTAAACTCTGTTTTGATTTCTTGTGAAATGTCGGTATGTAGCTGAGTTTCCCATCTGGCTCACATTATAGAGGCATGCTTTTGGGCATCCTAGTTTATATTTCTCCTTTCCTTTTGAAAACCACCTCCTGCCCTTGTTTCCTTTGCCACAAATTTCCTTAGATTCTGGTCACAAAACCACAGTTTCATTCTTGACTAGTCCCCTTCCTCCCCCTCTCAGAATTCCCATATCCCTTCATTAGCCAAGTCTTCAGGTTCTATCTTTGTGATCTCTAGAACAGCCTCTTTATTTCCATTTTTGTTGTCATTGTTCTAATTGAGAACCTGTATTTTCTCTCACCTAGTTTCTCCTTACTAACTTCACAGGTGGCATGGGACACCATGCATTTTTTTTCCCAAGTAAAAGTTCTGTTCCCTTGGACACATGCTGCCCTACAACTTTACCAAAATTCTGATATTTCTCTTAATTGCTTCCAGGAGTAGGTGTGGCACAAGGAAAGGCTTTACGGCAGACAGACTTTGTTTCTATTCTGAGCTCTGCCACTTACTAGCTATTTGATGTTTCCAAACATCACTTTCTTTTCTCTGTACAACAATAGGAATAATAATGTGGGACTACTTTGTAGATCTTTTGAAATGTTTGGAGGTAGGGTATATATAGTACCATACCTGGCACTGGTATTACAGGTGCAAACTAGAAAACACTATATATGCTACCACTTCACTTTTCTGCCTTATTTTCTCTTCCTCTCTGACACTCACTCCAGTCCTATTGAATGAAATGCTTATTCCTAAATATTGTCCACATCTCCATACCTCTACTCAAACTGTACGTATGTTCTGCACTTGCATGTTCTCCCTCACCTTATCTGTCTGCAGATCTCTCTTAAGTTCTTTCTCAAATATCACCTTGTGAGGTAAGCCTTTCTGTTCTTATTGTCCACATTCTACCCAAATAACATTTTTTTTCCCTCTTTGGACTCATTTCTCATATTATTTTCTTAATTCAGGGACATTCCTTACCACCCTCTACTACCAATATACATACTCTGATGGGAAGTGCTGGATCATTGAGGAGGAAGGGGAAAAAAAAAATCAACCAATTAGCAGGTACTTAGTAAGCGTTCTTTATATTTTTGGCGCTGTGCTAGGTTCTGGAGATTCTTTGTTGTTTTTTTTTATTTTTTTTTTTTAATTAAAAAAATTTTTTTTAAAGATTTTTATTTTGTCAGAGAGAGAGAGAGAGCGCATGAGCACAGGCAGACAGAGTGTCAGGCAGAGGCAGAGGGAGAAGCAGACTCCCCGCCGAGCAAGGAACCCGATGCGGGACTCGATCCCAGGACGCTGGGATCATGACCCGAGCCGAACGCAGCCGCTCAACCAACTGAGCCACCCAGGCATCCCGGTTTTTTGTTTTTTGTTTTTTTTTTAAAGATTTTTATTTATTTGACAGAGACACAGCAAAAGAGGGAACACAAGCAGGTGAGTGGGAGAGGGAGAGGCAGGCTTCCTGCTGAGCAGGGAGCCTATTGTGGGACTTGATCCCAGGACCCTTGATGACTGAGCCACCCAGGCGCCCCGGTTCTGGAGATTCTTTAGTGAACTGTAGAGACCTGGACCATGCCTTTATGAATTTTAGAATTTAGTAGTGATCTTTGGCTTTTGATGCTCAGGAAAATCATTGGCAAGCCTTTAAAATACGGATACCAGGGACGCCTGGGTGGCTCAGTTGGTTAAGCGGCTGCCTTCGGCTCAGGTCATGATCCCAGTGTCCTGGGATCGAGTCCCACATCGGGCTCCTTGCTCGGCAGGGAGCCTGCTTCTCCCTCTGCCTCTGCCTGCCACTCTGTCTGCCTGTGCTTGCTCGCTCTCTCTCTTTCTGACAAATAAATAAATTAAAAAAAATTTAAAAAAAAAAAAAAAAAATAAAAAAAATAAAATACGGATACCAGAGTATGCACTGAATCAGGAGTTTCTAGAATAGGGACCTTTAGGTAAAATAGAGTTCTCCAAGTCTAGTAACTAGTGGCCTGGCCAAACACTATTTCTTACATGCCTAGAATGGTTATCTTAATGAGGGGGAAGCAGAGGAAGATTTGGCTTGGGAGGTGACATTTAAAATAGATAAGAGATATACCCTGAAGTAATAAGGGTATCCAATGTACTCATGGTTCATAAAAATAATTATATAGATATACACACATTTCTATATACACACACATATATGTGGATATAGATATCAGAATGTTAGAAATGGTGATTCTGGGGCACTTGGGTGGCTCTGTCAGTTAAATGTCTCCCCTTGGCTCAGGTCATGATCTCAGTCGTGGGATCGAGCCCCACATTGGGCTCCCTGCTTAGCTTCTCCCTTTCCCTCTGCCTGCTACTCCCCCTGCTTGTACTCTTTCTCTGTCAAATAAATAAATAAATAAAATCTTTAAAAAAAAGAGAGAGATGGTGATTTTGAGTAGAACATACACAGCAGTTTATTATTCTTTAAACATTTCTGAAGTTTGAAATTGTTTCAAAAGAAGAAGCTACAGGAATGAACAAAAATTAATTGGGTCTAGAAATTGTGTGAGATTTCATTTTTTAAAAGGTTTGTTTTGTTTAGTAATCTCTACACTCATCGTGGGGCTCAAATTCACTACCCCAAGTTCAGTAGTCTTGTACTCTTCCAACTGAGCCAGCCAGGTGCCCCAACATTGTATAACATTTCAATAAGCAGAGACATAGGGACACCTGGGTGGCTCAGTTGGTTAAGCAGCTGCCTTCGGCTCAGGTCATGATCCCAGCGTCCTGGGATCGAGTCCCATATCCGAGTCCCATATCCGGCTCCTTGCACGGCAGGGGACCTGCATATCCGGCTCCTTGCACGGCAGGGGACCTGCTTCTCCCTCTGCCTCTTCCTGCCACTCTGTCTGCCTTTCTCGCTCTTTCTCCCTCTCTCTCTGACAAATAAATAAATTTTTTAAAAAATTTTTTAAAAAAAGCAGAGACATAGATTATAGGATTGATGGTAGGGTGTAAGTATTTCAGGCTGAAAGGACAGGGTATTCACAAGACCAGCAAAGGCAGAGAAGACTAGAAGTTGATAGTGTGAGGTAAGAAACCAGTCAGGTAAGCAGTCAGGTGTGACTGAACTGCAAGTTGCCATAAAAGAAATGAGTGGAGCCAGATTATGAAGCTCCATGTATGCCTTGCAAGTTTAGTCTTTATCATTTAAACTAGTGGTTACCAAGTAGAATGCTCATAGCCCAAGTAGTAAGGAAAATGATCTGTTGAAGTACACCAAGAAAACTTTGTAACTTCTGTTTGAATATATGTTACCTCTTTTTTACCTCATCTAAATTTCTATTATGTGTTTTAAAAAATATGTATATATACAGTTTACAAATAAATATCATGTATGGGATTGCTAAAAATTTTTTTGTTTTTATCAAAGTTGAGAGACCACTCCTTTAGACATTTTCCTGTATTGTAATTACAGCAATATTTTTAAAAATGTAAAAATAATTAGTCCTTGTGAGTATGCATGTGTATATGTGTATATACATACATTTGGGTGTGTGTGTATAGGCTTTTAACAACTTAGTCTTTAGGATAAAGTCCAAATCTGAACCAGATTTTTTTTTAAAGATTTTATTTATTTATTTGACAGAGAAGTCACAAGTAGGCAGAGAGGTAGTAGGCAGAGAGAGAGAGGGGAGAAAGCAGACTCCCCGCTGAGCAGAGAGCCCGATGGAGGGCTCGATCCCAGGACCCCGAGATCATGACCCGAGCTGAAGGCAGAGGCTTTAACCCACTGAGCCACCCAGGTGCCCTCTGAATCAGATTTAAATGTTACTTTAAAAGCGCTTCTCAGTTGGGGCACCTGGGTGGCTCAGTGGGTTAAAGCCTCTGCCTTTGGCTCAGGTCATGATCCCAGGGTCCTGGGATCGAGCCCCACATCGGGCTCTCTGCTCTGCAGGGATCCTGCCCCCCCACCCCCTGCCACCTGCCTCTCTGCCTACTTGTGATCTCTGTTAAATAAATAAATGAAATCTTAAAAAAAAAAAAATAAAACCTCTTCTCATTCTACTGCCTACAAATCATACCAGTCTACTCACTGACTGCATCCCTATTTCAGCATTGTTCATGGTGTAAGCTAAGGTCTTTCAGTTTTTTTAATGCACTACCTTGCCTTTACATCTGCAGGATGCTTCTAACACAGAATGATCTCATTTGTTTAAAAACAAAATCCTTTTACTTGCTTAACTCCAGTTTACTCTTCAAGCCCTATCTTTTTTGTTACTTCCCACGGTAGCCCTCTTCTGACTCCCCAGATGGGGTTATAGCCCCTGTGTATGGACTCCCAAGTTCTGATAAGGCCACTTTCATATTTTTAATGGCTTAAAGTTTTGAGGACAGGAACCTTATCTTTCTTGTTCACTCATTTATCCCAGAGGAAATGCTTGGAATGTTGTTGAGGGCCCAGTAAATATTTGTTCAAAAGGAAATGGGGTTGTGTAGCAGCATTAGTGGTGGGAATGCAAAATGGTATAGCCACTTTGGAAGACAGCTTGACAGTTTTTTTACAAAATTAACTATGCTCTCATATGATCTCATATGATTCAGTAGTCACACTTCTTGGTATTTACCTAAAGGGTTGAAAGCTTATCTTCACAGAAATACCTGAACTCAGGTGATTATAGCAGCTTTATTTACAAGGCTGTGCTTGGAAACAACTTAGATGTCCCTTAGTAGGTAAGTGAATAGGTAAACTGTTAGACCTTTAGATAATGAAATATTTATTCAGTGCTATAAAGAAGTCAAGTATCAAGCAATGAAAAGACAAAAGGAACCTTAAATGCCTGTTACTAAGAGAAAGAGTACTTATTGCTAACTGAAAAAGCTACATACTGTATGATTCCAAGTATATAATATTCTGCAAAAGGCAGAACTATGGAGACAGTAAAAAGATCAGTGGTTGCCAGGGTTCAGATAGAAAGAGGAATGGAGGGGCGCCTGGGTGGCTCAGTGGGTTAAAGCCTCTGCCTTCGGCTCAGGTCATGATCCCAGGGTCCTGGGATCGAGCCCTGCATTGGGCTTTCTGCTCAGCAGGGAGCCTGCTTCCCCATCTCTCTCTATCTACCTCTCTGCCTACTTGTGATCTCTGTCTGTCAAATAAATAAATAAAATCTTTAAAAAAAGAGAGAGAGAGATGAAATGGCAAAGCAAAGAGAATTTAGGGTAATGAAACTATTCTGTATAATGGTGAATACAAGTCATTATAAATTTGTCCATATCCAATAGTGAACCATAAAATGTAAGCTGTGGACTTTGGGTGATAATGATATACCAATGTAGGTGCATCAGTTGTAACAAATGTACATTGTGGTAGGGGATCTTGATAGTGAGGGAGGCTGTGCATGTGAGGAGGTAGGATTTGTATGGAAAATCTTTGTACCTCAATTTTGCTGTGAACCTAAATCTGCTTTTTAAAAAACCATTAAAATATAGGCAAATCTATAATATAGAACATTCTACAAGAAAAAAAGAGGGAGGCATGCAGCCATCATTAGGGAAATGCTAATCAGAACCATAGTGAATACCACTTCAATACATTAGGATAGCTATAATCAGAAAGACAGCCAATAACGAGTATTGGGGGGATGTGGAGGAATTCATATATTGCTCACGGGAGTATAAAATGATACAGCTGCTTTTGAAAAACATTTGGGCATTTCTTCAGAATGCTAAACACAGAGTTAACATATGACCCACAAATTCCACTCCTAGGTATATATGCCCAAGAGATATGAAAACAAGTCTGCATAAAAACTTGTATGTGAATGTTCATAGTAGTGTTATTCAAAATAGTCAAAATGTGGGAAAAAACCTAGATGTCTATACTAGCTCGAGCTGCCATAACAGAATACCATAGCTTGGGTGGCTTGAACAACAGACATTTACCTCCCACAGTTCTGTAGTCTGGAAAGTCCAGCATTAAGGTACTGGCTGATTTGGTTCCTGGTGAGATGTTGGCTTGCAGATGGCTGCCGTCTCCATGTCCTCACATGGCCTCTCATGACTCACGCAGGAAGATTGAGAGTGCAGTCCTATCTTTTCCTGGTCTTCTAAGGACACTCATCCCATCATGGGGCCCTCCCTTCATGACCTCATCTAAATCTAATTACCTTCTTTTTTTTTTTTTTTAAGATTTTATTTATTTATTTGACAGAGTGAGAGAGCACAAGCAGGGGGAACGGTGGGGAGAAAGAGAGGTAGAAGCAGACTCCCTGCCAAGCAGGGAGCATGATGTGGGGCTCGATCCCAGGACCCTGGGATCATGACCTGAGCCCAAGGCAGACGCCTAACCATCTGAGCCACTCAGGCGCCCCCCTAATTACTTTCTAAAGATAATTATTGATATATGCTATAATATGAATGAGCCTTGAAAATATGCTGAGTGAAAGAACCCAGACAGAAAAGATTGCATATTGTATGATTCTATTTATATGAAAAGTCCAGAACAGGCAAATCTATAAAGACAGAAAAAATACATTAGTGGTTGTCTAGGGTTGAAGAGTAGGGAGTTTTGAAGAGAAATAGGGAGTGACTACAAATAGGTATGAGATTTCTCTTTGGGATTATAAAACTGTTCTAAAATTAGATAATGATGATGGTTGCACAGTCTGAACATTTAAGAACAATTGAATCGTGCACCTTAAATAAATTAATCTTATAGTATGTAAATTATCTCAATAAAGCTGATAAGTTTTAGCAAAAATTGTTGGCTTACTTTAAAGTGAGAAAACATTGAGTAGAAAAAAGGTGATGCTCTTCTTCTATTACATTTCTTTGCATTCTTAAGTAGATTGTTGAAGTAAATTGTAAAGAGCCCTGAAAGTCAGACTTTTAATGATGTATAATAAAGAGTACAAGAGAATATTTGAAAAGGTTTGTATCAAAACAGTTCTTGAGTAAAGCACAATTAAGTGACCAGCCTACTTTTCAGAATGAGTAGTCATCCCACTGCATTTTAATTTTTTTTTTAATTTCATAGTGTATTATGTGACTTTAACTCACAGAGTTTGTGGGCTCCCCCTCCCTTGCATTAATTTATCCACCTTTGCACTTTCTAATTTCTCCTTTGGAAAAAAGACATCAACCATTCTGCTTCCTCTTTTTTTCTTATTTTTTTTTAAGATTTTATTTATTTGAGGGAGAATGAGCAAGAGAGAGAACACAAGCAGGGGCAGAGGAGAAGGGAGAAGTGCAGGGAGCCCAATGTGGGGCTCAATCCTAGGACCTTGGAATCATGACCTGAGCTGAAGGCAGATGCTTAACTGACTGAGCCACCTACCCCTGCTTCCTCATTTCTTTAGTAAAATGAGTGCAGTAACTGTTTACTTCTGTCATCTTGTGTTAAGCAGTAAAAAATAATGTGATAATATATTTTGTGATTTTTTTGAAGCAGGAGTAATGGAACACTCTTGGTTTCTGCTCAGCTTGGAGTCTTGAGGTTCTCTCCCTCTTCCTCTGACCCTTCTGGTTGTGCTCTCTCTCTCTCTCTCTCTCTCTCAAATAAGTAAATCTTAAAAAAAAAAAAAAAGATAACAAGGGACATGTGGGTGGCTCAGTCGGTTAAGTGTCCAATTTTTGGTTCTGGCTTAGGTCATAATCTTCGGGCCATGGGATCAAGCCCGTCCCAGACTCCACACTCACTTTGGAGTCTGCTTGAGATTCTCTCCCTCTTCCTCCTCTGCTCCGCCCCCCACTGGTGTTGCATGTGCATGCTCTCGTAATTAATTAATTAATGAATTAATTGAAATCTTTTTTGAAAAGTAAGAGTACAAATTATTTGGTGACACCTCCATTTACCATGTTTGTTGGGCCAACTCTTATACATCCTTAAGGCTAACTCCCGTGGTTTTTTTAGTTTGTCTTCTTTCATAAGTGCCCTCTACTGTGCTCCCGTGGTACTCTGTATATCTCTTTATCATATCTCTACCTACTGGCATTTTCTCTGCCTGTCTCTTCCATTAGACTATATGCTTCATTAAGGCCAATGATTGGATCTTATCTTTGTACTGTAACTGAATTTGGCAAATAGGAGGTGCTCAGTAAATGTTTGTTGAATTGAACTTAATGTAGAAGCCTTTTTGCCAGGAGTAATAGGGACCGATACTTGGTTAGCTAATTTTTTTAAATTCAAAACAGAATTATTATAAAATTACGTATATACCTACCTTAAATTTTTATTTTATTTTTTTATTTTTTAAAGATTTTATTTATTTATTTGACAGAGATTACAAATAGGCAAGAGAGGCAGGTAGGGAGAGAGAGGAGGAAGCAGGCTCTCCGCGGAGCAGAGAGCCCGATGTGGGGCTTGATCCCAGGACCCCGGCATCATGACCTGAGCCGGAAGCAGAGGCTTTAATCCACTGAGCCACCCAGGCACCCCAAATTTTTATTTTATTAAAACATAGTTATATAATCTTTGACAATTATTTGAAATATGACGTGGGCTTAGGATCCTAATTATAGTTCTACTTAGCTTTTCTTGCATTAAAAAACAAAAGTTTTTAAAAATCCTAAAATGAAAGTTTATTTAAAATAGAGGCACTTGGGAAGAACTTGGAGACCTAAATATGGAATCTTTAGATCTTTACTATTTTTTTCTCAATCTAACAGGTATCTTACCCACAGTTAATTCAATAGCAGTGTTTATTAGCAACTCTCTTTTATTGAATCTGTTTTAAGCATTTTAAATAGTTTTTGTAGAAACAAGAGCTCACTTTTTACAATCATATTTCTGGTAACTAAATGCAGTGGCATTAACAGGTTTGGGAATAAACATAACTGTCTGGCTCTTAGTAAGTATACAGTTCAGCTATTTGGATAAAAGTATACAATTCAGCTATTTGGATAAAAGTACTAGAGTAGCTAACTAGCTATAATCATCATCCTGTAATATTGAAGCTGTAAAGCTTATCCTGAGAGGCAGACAGTCTCTTCTTTGCTGTCCTGTCCACCGCTCCCTTGCAGTATAGTCAACAAACTTCTGTCTCTGTTAAAATAAAAAAGGCTTATAAAAAAAAAAAAAGGCAGGTAGTATATTTTACAGAAAGAATGGAAAATACTGTTTAATCCAGTGAGTCCACTTAGTGGAGAGAATTTATGATAATTTATACTGTACTTTTTTTTTTCCTATACCAAAATTTCATCAATTATAGAACTTACTCAGTCTGCTGTATCCTGCCATAGATTTTATAAACTTTGCTCTTAAAATTCAGTGCTTTGCATTGTCTTACTATCTTCTCACAGAACTCTGGCCAGCTCCAAAGAATTTTATGCTAATCGTCTTTTTTTATTTGTTTGTTTTAATTTCAGTGGTAGGAATGGGATCCTGGTGCTTCCACATGACTCTGAAATATGAAATGCAGGTCAGTAATGACAAAATTAACTAAATGCTTATTTCTCTTCACTGAGAGACCCTTAATATTTGAGGAAACAGTACATTACTAGAGGGTGCTATTGAGATAAGAGACTGAAGGGAAAAAAGGGATTACATCTCTGGAGGTTTTACTTCAGGCCAGAGGATTGAAATTGACTAAGTGGAATAAAGAGGTGAGCAAATAAGTTAGTTGCCCATGGAGAAAACAAGTATCACTATAGCTTTTGACCTCCTCTATGCAAACGTATTTATAATGTTAGCACAGGATTAGGGAGTAGAGACCCCTGGAGACATTTAAAAAGACAGTTCACTAAGATAATATATTCTTTCATGCCTCTATTTCCTCGTGTCTCTTTTATGGCATCCATTTGAATGGATGGTTCCTTTAGCTAGCAAAGTTTTAGAGCTATGCAAGGATTTTTATTTACTGTCCTTACTCTGAGGGCCATACATATCTAGTCCTCAGTCTTTTGACCTCATTATTCCCTATTGCTAACCCAGAAACTCATAGAACAGCACTGTCCAGTAGAAATATAATGTGAGTTTATATGTAATTTAAAATTTTTTGGTAGCCACATTAAGGAAGGCCATGTTGAAAAGAAATAGGTGAAATTAATTGTAATAATATATTTTATTTAACCCAATATATTCATATATTATTTCAACATGTAATCAGTATAAAAATTTATTACTGAAATGTTTCATGTCTTGAAATAAGGTGTATATCTCAATTTAGATTAGGTTTATTTCCAGTGCTCAATAGCCATATAAGGCTGGTGGCTACTAATTGGACAGTGCTATTCCAGAAGGATCTGTGAATTATTAATTACAGTTATTTAAATGTATAGGAATTAATTCTTAGGAGTGATTCTGATATTTAACACATTTATAATAAATAATAAAATACTAGAGAACTGTTGAAGATTGAAGGAGACCAAAAAAACATGACAACTAAATATAATGAGTGATTCTGTACTGGATGGTTTTGTGTGTATATGTGTGTGTGTGTGTGTGTGTGTGTATGCATGCTTACATTTATGGTATTATTGGGATGCTTAGAAAAACTTAAATGAGGTCTGAGGATTATATGGTAGTAGTAAATCAGTTTAATATCATGATTTTGTTGGTAGTATTGTGGCTATGTAGATGAATATCTTTTTTTAAAGATTTAATTCATATGCCATAAAATTAACCATTTTAAAGTATGTAGGTTAATTGTTTTAAGTATACTTACAAAATTGTGAGGTTATCACCATTATCTAATTACAGAACATTTTCATCACCCCAAAGAGAAACCTCATGCCCATTAACTCTCCCTCCCCATTACTCCTTCCACCTTGCCTCTGACAACTACTAAACTACTCTCTGTCTCTGTGGATTTACCTGTTCTGGACATTTCATAGCAATGGGTCATACAGTGACCTTTTATGTCTGGCATCTTTGACTTAGGCTGAATAATATTCCATTACATAGATATACCAATTTGGTTTATTCGTTTACCAATTAATGGACTTTGGGTTGTTTCTACTCTTTGGCTTTTATGCATAATGCTTCTGTGAACATTGGTGTACAAGTTTTTGTGTGGATATATGTTTTCAGTTATTTCAGATATATATTTATTAGAAGTAGAATTGCTAGGTCACATGGTAATTCTGCATTTAACTATTTTTTAAGTTAAAATTTTTTTGCATTTTACCTTTTTTTTAATATATATATTTTATTTATTTATTTGACAGAGAGAGAGAGAGATCACAAGTAGGCAGAGAGGCAGGCAGAGAGAGAGGGGAAAGCAGGATCCCTACTGAGCAGAGAGCCTGATGCAGGGCTCGATCCTAGGACCCTGAGATCATGACCTGAGCCGAAGGCAGAGGCTTAACCCACTGAGCCATGCAGACGCCCCTGCGTTTTACCTTTTGAGGAGCTACTAGACAGTTTTGCAAAGTGGCAAATGTTTTCAAAATTCCCACCAGCAATTTTCTTGATATCCTTGCCAGTAGTGGTGATTGTCCTTCTTTTAGATTATAGCCATCTTGCTAGATATGAAGTGATATCTCATTGTGGTTCTGATTTACATTTCCCTAGTGACCAATGATGTTGAACATTTTTCATGTGCTTATTGCCCATTTGTAATCTTCATGGAAGAAATATCTGTTCAGATCCTTCTCCCATTTTTAAATTGGGTTATTTGCCTTTTTATCATTGAGTTGTAAGAGTACTTTATATATTTTGGGTACTAGACCCTTACTGAATACATAGTTTACAATTTTCTTCCATTCTGGGCTTCTTTCATTTTCTTAATAACATCCTTTGAAGCAAAAAAGTTTTTTTGGTTTTGTTGAAATCCATTTTATCTGTTTTTTCTTAGGTTGCTTGTGTGGTTTTTTTGTTTTGTTTTAGTTAGGTTTTGGTTTTTTAGAGAGAGTGTGTGCAGGGGTAGGGAGAGAAAGAGTCTTAAGTGGGCTCTGCAGTAGACTCGATCTCATGATCCTGAGATCAAGACCTGAGCCAAAATCAAGAGTTGGATGCTTAACCAACTGAGCCACCCAGGCACCCCAGGTTGCTTGTGCTTTTGATATCATATCTAAGAAACCATTGCTTAATCCAAGGTCATGAAGGTTTATACCTGTGTTTTCTTTTTTTTTTTTTTTAAGATTTTATTTATTTATTCAACAGAAAGAGGGAGAGAGAGAACACAAGAGGGGACGTGGCAGGCAAAGGGAGAGGGAGAAGCAGGCTTTCTGCTGAGCAGGGACACAGGACTCAATAGGAGGACTCCAGGATCATGACCTGAGCCAAAGACAGTTGCTTAACCAACTGAGCCACTCAGGCGCCCCATATGTTTTCTTCTAAGACTTTTATAGTTTTAGCTCTTACATTTAGGTCTTTGGTCTATTTTTTTTTAAATTCCAGTATAATTAGCGTAAAATATCATATCAGTTTCAGGTGTATAGTGATTGAACAAATCTATATATTATTCATTGTTTATCATGATAAGTGTACTCTTAATCCCCTTCATCTATTTCACCCATCTACCCACTCTTCTCCCTCTGGCAACCACCAATTTGTTTTTCATATTTAAGAGTCTTTTTTTGTCTCTTTTATTTCTTTGTTTTGTTTCTTAAATTCTACATTTGAGTAAAAGCATGATATTTACATTTCTTTGCTATATTTCACTTAACATTATACCCTCTAGATCCATCTGTGTTGCTGCAAGTGGCAATGTTTCGTTCTTTTTATGACTGACTTAATATTCCATTGTACGTATATGCCACGTCTTATTTATCCATTCATCTGTGGATGAACACTTGGGTTGCTTCATATCTTGGTTATTGTAAATAATGCTGCGGTAGACATAGTGGGGCATATATCTTTTCAAATTAATGTTTTCATTTTCTTTGGGTAAATACCCAGTAGTTGAACTACTGGATCACATGGCAATTCTATTTTATTTTTTTTGAGGAACCTCTGTACTGTTCTCCACAGTGGCTGTACAGTTTGCATTTCCCAACAGTGCATGAGGGTTCCTTTTTCTCCACATCCTTGCCTGTGTTTCCTGTGTTCTTAAATTTAGCCATTCCGACAGGTCTGAGGTGATACTGCATTGTGGTTTTGATTTGCATTTCCCTGATGATGAGTGATGTTGAACACTTTTTATGTTAGTTAGCCATCTGTATGTTTTCTTTGGAGAAAAGTCTGTTCATATCCTATGCCCATTTTTTACTTGGAATTTTTTTGGTGTTGAGTTGTTTAAGTTCTTTATACACTTTGGATACTAACCTGTTACTAGGCATATCATTTGCACATATCTTCTCCCATTCAGTAGGTTATCTTTTAGTTTTGTTGGTTGTTTGCTTTGCTATGCAGAAGCTTTTAGTTTTGATAAAGTCCCAATAGTATTTTAGTTATTATTTATTTATAGTTATTTGCTTTTGTTTTCCTTGCCTTAGGAGACATATCTAGAAAAATGTTGCTGTGGCTGATACTGCTTGTGCTCTCTTTTAGGATTTTTATGGTTTCAGGTCTCATATTTAGGTCTTTAATCCATTTTGAGTTTATTTTTGTGTACGGTATAGAAAGTGATCTAGTTTTGTTCTTTTGCATGTAGCTGTCCAGTTTTCCCAGCACCATTTGTTGAAGAGGCTGTCTTTCTGCCTTTGCATATTCTTGTCTCCTTTGTCATAGATTAATCAACCAGATAATCATGAATTTATTTCTGGGCTGCCTATTCTGTTCCATTGATCTATGGGTCTTATTTTTTTTTTCTTGCCAATACCATACTGTTTGATTACTCTCTTTGTGTATGAAATCTGGGATTAAGACATCTCTAGTTTTGTTCTTTTTTTTTTTTTTTTTTCCAAGATTGCTTTGGCTATTCAGGGTCTTTTGGGGTTCCATACAAACTTAAGGATTATTTGTTGTAGTTCTGTGAAAAATGCTGTTGATATTTTGGTAGGGATTGCATTAAATCTATAGACCGCTTTAGATAGCATGGACTTTTTTTTTTTTTTTTAGATTTTTTATTTATTTATTTGACAGACAGAAATCACAAGTAGGCAGAGAGGCAGGCAGAGAGAGAGGGAGAAGCAGGCTCCCTGCCGAGCAGAGAGCCCGATGCGGGGCTCGATCCCAGGACCCTGAGATCATGACCCGAGCCGAAGGCAGAGGCTTTAACCCACTGAGCCACCCAGGTGCCCCTAGTATGGACTTTTTAACAGTATTTGTTCTCCTGATTCTTTAATCCATTTTAAATAATTTTTTTTAATGTGATATGGGGTCTGGGTCTAACTTCATTCTTTTGCATGTGGATATCCAGTTTCCCCATAATCATTCATTAAAAAGAATGTTCTTTACCTATTCAGTTGTGTTGGCACCCTGTCTGTGGTTGTCAAGCAATCATAAGTGTATGAATTTATTTTTTGATTCTCAGTTAAACTCTCAGTTCTGTTCCATTGACCTGTATGTCTTTACTTATGCCAGTCCTAGTACCATACAGCCTTGATTACTGTAGATTTGTAGTAAGTTTTGAAATTGGGATCTGTGAGACCTCCAGATTTGCCCCTTTAAAAAAAAATTGTTTAGGCATTTCCATGTGAATTTTAGGATCAGCTTTTCAATTTCTGCAAAAATTAGCTGGGATTTTGAAAGGGATTCCATTGAATCCATAGAACACTTTGGAGAATATTGCTATCTTTATTTTTTTTTCTTTGTATTTACTTTTATTTTGCATATGATCCACAATAAACATTATTTTGGTAATAAAATATTTTAAAACTTAAGTTAGATGATGTTTTTGCTAATTTATAACTTTATGAGGACTATTGCTATCTTCAGTATTGTCTTCCAATCCATGAACATAGGATATCTTCCCATTTATTAAGTCTCTTGTTTCTTTCAATGATGTTTTATAGTTTGTGTTCAAATCTTGACTGGTTAAATGTATTCATAAGTATTACAGTTTTTGATGGTATTGTAAATGAAATTTTAATTTCATTATTTTGATTTCTCATGCCTAATTTATAGAAATAACAATAATTTTTGTGTATTGTTACTGTATCCTGCAACTTTGCTGAACTTTTTTACCTGTAGTAGTTTTGTGTGTGTGCATATGTGGATTTGTTAGGGCTTTCTGTGTACACAATCATGTCATATGCAAGTAGGGATCATTTTATGTCTTCCTTATCAGTTGGATGCCTTTTACTTATTTTTCTTGCCTAGTTGCCCTGAGTAGAACTTTCAGTACACTGTTGAATAGAAGTGGAGAGACCAGATATCCTTGTTTTGTTCCTGATCTTAGGAAAAAAGCTTTTAGTTTTTCACCATTAATTACAGTATCAGCTGGAGTTTTGTATGGATGCCCTTTTTAAGTCTGAGGAAGTACCCTTCTATTCCTAGTTTGTTGAGTGTTTTTATCAAGAAAAGATGTTGGAATTTTCAGATTTTTTTTTCTGAATCTCTTAAAATGACCAGGTGGTTTTTCTCCTTTATTATATTAGTATGGTCTAGTACATCGGATCTCATATGTTGAACCAACCTTGCATTCCTGTGATAAATTCCATTTGGTCATGGCATATAATCCAAGTGAGTATCTTTGTAGGAAACATGCACTAGAGTACTTAGGAGTAATGAAACTTCATGCCAGCAATTTACTCAAACAGTTCAGAGGTTAAAAAAAAAAGTTCTTTGTATTGTCTTTCAAACTTTTTTGTACCTTGAAATTGTTTCAGTTATTTTTTTAATAAAAAAACAATATACATGTTCTTTGACCCCGGCAATTGCACTCCTAGGAATACTTTCTTAAAAAGTAATCAGAGACAGGGAAAAGATGTTTTACAAGTATGTTATACAAGTGAGAGTGTTACACATAATAAAGGTTTTTAAATGACCTAAATGCTTAACAAAAGGGAGATTGTTAATATATATTATGATATATCTATGTGTTGAAATGTACTGTTGCCATTTAAAATAATATTTCAAAGGACACCTGGCTGGCTTACTCAGTAGAGCATGTGACTCTTGATCTCAGGATCGTGAGTTCAAGCCCCACACTGGGCATAAAGCTTACTTAAAAAAATAGAATAAAATAAAGGAAGCATGATCTCTGGTACATTTAAAGAGTAAATAAATAAAATATTTTGAAGACTTTTGAAATGGGAAAATGTTATAAAGACAAAACTTTATGTAATGTGATAATTAATTTTATAAGGAATAGAAGAAAGACTAGAAGGAAGTACATTTTGCCTCACTTCTTTTCCTTTGTTACAAAGTTTGTAATCTGTGGCTCAAATTATAATAATTCCTACCTACCCATAAAATATCCTTAAAGTCCTTGCTCCTTGCTTTCTAAGCAATATTCAGTTCTTTTTTTTTTTTTTAAAGATTTTCTTTATTTATTTGACAGAGAGAGAGATCAGAGTAGGCAGAGGGGCAGGAGGAGAGAGAGGAGGAAGCAGGCTCCCTGCTGAGCAGAGAGCCCTACGTGGGGCTTAATCCCAAGACCCTGAGATCATGACTGGAGCCGAAGGCAGAGGCTTAACCCACTGAGCCACCCAGGCGCCCCCAATATTCAGTTCTGATCAAGCTCAATTATCTGTGTATTCTGTGCCTGAAAAAGTGCCTGAAAGTGCCTGTAGCTAAATATTGTTCATAGAAATTATATCCCTTTGTTAAATCTCACTTTTAAGTTATTGAACAAAAATCTCAAATAACCACTCAGTGCCATAAGATAGTACCATTATATTTCCTGACAGTGTGTTTCCAGTCTCTAGAACTATTATTTCACACTTGCTGCTCTTTTTAGATTTTTTTTATATCTTTTTTTTTTTTGCCTCATATCCCCTTCTCCTCAGTGATATTGTCACCAGTATTTCACTAATAATATAGAAGTCAGTAAGACACTCCCTTATCTTTTTACCACCATCATCTTTCCTCCTATTATTGAGGAAGAAATGTCCCACCTCCTCTGAAAGACTTGCCTGCAGTTACATACTCCCAGTCATTTGCTCCACCAGTCTTTTTGAAAGTCACTACACTCATTCACTGCTTCTGCTTACACACATACTCAAATAACTCCCCTCCTTTAAAAATGACTTCTCCCTGACCCTGTGTCCAGCTCTAGCCATTGATCATTTTTTGGTTCCCTTTCATATCAAAGCCAATTGAATGTCTCTGCTCTCTCTACACTTACCGCCCTCTCTTTTCTTCCCCTTCCAGTTAAGTATTTTTTCCCTTCATTTCACAGAAATGGCTATTGTCAAGGTCACCAGTGACCTTCATCTTGCTAAGTCCAGTAAATACATTTTTGTCTTATTATTTGACCTCTCAGTAGCATTCCATACAATATTTGCTTTTTCTTTGTGAAACACTTGTTTGGGCTTCCCATTTTCCTTTATATAAAAGGAAATTCCTTCAGCCTTACCTCACTGGACGCTCGTGTGTGTGTGTGTGTGTGTGTGTGTGTGTGTGTGTGTAGTTTTATGGTTTTATTAAAACAAATATGTATGACACTCTGCCTGACTCTGCCTACTTGTGATCTCTGTCAAATAAATAAAAAATCTTAAAAAAAAACCAATATGTATGACATATTTGATAAGTCATACATATGAACAGTCTATTCACTGTCTTTGCTGCACAGCCTGGCATTGGGATTGGCGACTCTGATGGCCAGCTGGGCTGCTCTTTCCACAATGGCTTTGTGGTTTTTAGAGGAGATATTGTGACTAATCTCTGCTGGTGAGATTTCTTGCATGGCAGTGCTTCAAGCTTCTTCTGTTTTGTTTGTTTGTTTGTTTGTTTGTTTTTTTAACGATTTTATTTATTTGAGGGAAAGAGAGCGTGCATGCACACATGTGCACAAGTAGTGGGAGGGGCAGAGGGAGAAGGAGAGAAGCAAGACTCTCTGCTGAGCACAGAGCTGGCTGAGGGGCTATATCCCTTGACCTTGAGATCATGACCTGAGCCGAAACCAAGAGTCGGATGTTTAAACAACTGAGCCATCCAGGTGCCCCAGCACTTCAAGCTTCTTGATGTTATGGACTAGGAACTTCAGGAAGCCACTGAGCAGCTTTGTTTTCTTGTTGTTCCTTTAACCAGTGTTGGGCATCAAAATCTAGCCCTTGAATCTTCCATGCACCCTATTGTCAATGCTTTTGAGTTTCCACCAGTCATGTTTAATTTTCATGTATCATTCTGACTTGTGCCAGATGAACTTCTTGGTCCATTAAAAAGTTAATCATCTTGGGCTTTACCAGAGGTCTGAGGGCAGCTATGATGTTGAGTAGGAGATGGCTGCCACTTCTGCAGGCAGTGCTGAGGAAGAGAGGGGCCCTGGCCCCTCTTTTAGTCCTGGGCTACCTTCTCTATACTCTCTCCTAGGTGATCTCATATAATGTCATGATTTTTATGCTAATGATTTCAAAACATCTGTCTTCTAACCTCATCTTTGAGCTCTAGATTTGTACAGCCAACTACATGTTTGACATAGCACTTCAATGTCTAGTAGAAATCTCAACCTTTAATGTGGGCAATATGTAATTTTTTATTTCTTTTTCCATACCAGTTCCTCCGCTAGTATCCATTGTGATGCCATCAACCACCCAAAATGGGTTTTAGCTAAAGCTAAAAACGAGAATCATCCCTGATTTCTTTCTTCTCCTTATACCTCACATCATATCTGTTAGCCATTCTTCTGGTTTTATTTTTAAAATATAACTGGAATGGGGCATCTGGGTAGCTCAGTGGGTTAAGCCTCTGCCTTTGGCTCAGGTCTTGATCTCAGGGTCCTGGGATTGAGCCCCTGCATCGGGCTCTCTGCTCAGCAGGGAGCCCTGCTTCCCTTCTCTCTCTTCCTGCTTCTCTGCCTACTTATAATATCACTCTCTGTCAAATAAATAAATAAAATCTTTAAAAATATATATATAACTGAAAATGTGTTCCGTTGCCTACCCTTGTGTAAGCCATCCCATCTCATTTCCTGGCTCTGCAATAGTCATCCAAGGTAGTCTTTTAAATTTTAAATCAGATCGTATTGTTCTTCTGCTGAAAACTCTCCAAGACATCCATTTGCACTTAAAATGAAATCTAAATTCTTTACTGTGACCTACTAGATCTGGCCCTGGTTTTGTTCTACAACTTCAGATTTTACCCTTCCTCTGCATTTTTTACTACACTCCAGTCACACTGGCCTGATTTCCCCCAACTAGAATGTAAACTTCTTAAGAACAGAGATCCCACTTCTCTTAAATACCACTGTACTTTAGCATATAGGCTAGTGCAGGCACATGGCATCTGCCCAATAAATATGTAAACGAAAGGGAGGAAGGGGGTAAGGAGGAAAGGAAGGACATTTAATTAAAGACATGAGTAAATAACTAAAGAGATGCAGTAAAGTATTAAATAGTGGTTTTCCCAGGATTGTGGGATTGCAGGGCATGATATTTCTTTCTCTCTTGCATTTCTATGTTTTTTTAGATTTTCTGAGATAAATGAAATACTTTTGTAATAAGGAAAATACATGTTCATGCTTGTTTTAAAAGAAAAGAGACTTTAAAAGACTCCAAATGTGGTTTGGAGGAGTAGTAATGATGATAAGCCAAACTGAATAACCTTCATCCTAAAGCAGATTACCTTCTGTTCTTGGGGAGTAGGTATTTAATTCAGTTTTGAGTTTTATTTATGTGGCAGATTATTGTATTTTCCAAACATGTTAACACCAATATGTCTTATCCCACCTGCTTTTCTTACAGTGTGGCACTGGCTCTCCTCAAGAGTTGGGATCTTTGTTCCTTGCCCTTGAATCTGGGCAAGACTGTTACTATGGTAGACATAAAGTTATATGACTTCCAAGAGTGAGTCACAAAAGGCAATAGAGCTTCTTCCTCATCCTCCTGGGATGCTTATGCTTGGAACCCAGCTCTGTGTTGTAAGGAAACCAGTCAGCCATGTGGAAAGGCCCATGTATGTTCCTACCACAACCTCACCTGAATTTCCCAGGCTGCAGCCACATCAACTGCCCAAAATTTGAGTGTGTGATTCTTAAGATGATTCCAGCACCAGCCTTTGAGCTGTCCTAGCTGATGCTGAGTGAAGGAGAGATGAACTGCTCCCTCCGAGTTCTAATTATAATGCATATTTTTAAAAAGATTTTTACTTATTTATTAGAGAAAGAGAAAGCACAAAAGCAGGGGAGCTACAGGCAGAGGGAGAGGGAGAAGCAGATTCCTGGCTGAGCAGGGAACCCAGTGCAGGGCTCAATCTCAGGACCCTGGGATCATGATCTGAGCCAAAGGCAGACACTTAATGACTAAGCCACCTAGGCCCCCCTCAAAATGCATATTATTAATCAGCAAAGTGTATATTGATATTTTAGGCCACCGAGTTTTAAGTTTGTTTGCTATATAGTAACAGATAACCGGAACAATTTACAAAACATATCTACTCTAATTCTGTGCATATGGCTCTCTCTGATATTCCCTTATACACATATTTTCTAAGACTTAGTTAAGTTTTTTAAGTTTCTAGGATCATTCCTCTTGTCCATCATGTTGTTCCTAAAACAGTAACCCTGGAAGGTAGTATGTGTCTATCACATATATAAAGAAGCACCTGCATGAATGTGCTGAGACAAGGCTAGGCTAAATATCTGAGTGAAGGAAGGAATAGGCTCCCCTACTGTGTACTGAATAGATCATGACAATATTTCATTCCTGAGGACTAACCTGGTTTATGTTCAAATGAGAAACACCAGAATGTTGAAAGAACTAAAACTATAGTCGTGATGCTTTTGAGGGGAAGGAACTGGGACTATTTTAGCTTGGAGAAGAGAAGACATGCCGCTCACTCAGCTGTACGTACCAGACTCTCTCAGTTCTATGCATTTTTCATGTTTTTCCCTGTTGCACTTCCCTTTCTCCCATGGACAGTTCCTGTTCATCCTTTAAAGTCTAAGCCAAAGTGGCAGCTCCACTAAGAGGCCTTCCATGGCCCCAGGGTTGGATATGTACCCTTCATATGTTCTTCTGCAACACTCTGTGCTTCTCTGTTACTGCTCTTATCTTTTGTTTTATAAATATATTTATATCTTTCTTCTGTATCAGCATGTGGGTTACCTAAGAGCAGGGACTCTCTCTGGTTGACCTTGGTGTATCCCATACTTATAGTGCACATAACACTATGTAAATGTTTTATGATTCAGTATTTAAAGTGTTGACATGTTGAAAGAATTTGATTTATGCTTTGTGGTCCTAGTGGTGTAAAGGTAAAGAGACATCTTGCTCAACATCAGGAAGAATTTTCTGAGCTGGTAGATGGTAAGAACTTCCTTCAGAGATCTTGAGTCCTCTGTCCTTGGAAGTGCCCAAGTATAAGCTGGACACATACTTTCATTAGTTTAGAAATTAGTACCTGGGCAACAGATCTGCATAGGCAGAGATGATACAGTCCTTTCCTCAAGGAATCTATGGTCTCAGAGTGAAGGTAATATGCTAGTGAATGCAGTGGTAAAGGGACCTACAGTATGCTATGGAATTGAAGAGAGAAATTATTTAGGGAAGGGAACTGAGAGACAGGGTTTCACGCAGGTGACTCAGATACATGTTTGAGTTGCATTTTCAAAGTTTAATAGGTATTTTCCAGGCCAACTCGAACCTACAGAGTTGAGTGTATGTCTGATATCTAGGGCACTGCAATTAGTACTTTGTGTTGTAGCCATGGATGGAATGGGAATATGGGGTGATGATGGTGACAGTTCTAACAGTAATAATAGCTAACATTTGTTACATTATTGACTACCTGCTCTGAGTAGGCATTGAACTAAATATTAGTAAGAGATGTGGTTTGGTAAGCTAACCAGAGGCCAGATCTAAGCCTCTTGGACTTTATCCCCCCTAGGCCATTAATAGATTTGGAGCAGAAGTGGGACACACTTTGATTTGTGTATAAACTTAATTGTTGATAAGATTGCTACCAAGATAACACAGCATTTAAATAGACCAGATGGCCTTTGATCTTGAGATCTTTGATTCTGTGCTTTATCATTACTGTAATACTACTCTATCAAGTTTGGGGACAAATTATATAGATGTCTTATTTCTTCCCTCTCTGGGTCTACAAAGTTGTGCTTGGCTCTCTGGACAGAGATGATATATGACCCAATTTCCCAATGATTTAGGAGGGAAGAACGCTCAGTATTGAAGGATTTTTTAAAACAGCTTTCTCGTCTTTCTAATTTAAACATAAAATGATTGTGAATATTCCTTGAAGGCTTCTTATCTCTTTTCAGGATAAAGTTGTCTCAGCTATATTAGGCCATTATTTTTTTATGCACAGTCATTGAAGCAAAGTACAAAATGACAGTGTTGCCACTTACTAAACCCTGGTGGACATCGAACCATTTCATCAGCCTGAACTTAGCTGGTTGTAGCTGTAAAGAAATTGGAGGCCAGGGGCGCCTGGGTGGCTCAGTGGGTTAAAGTCTCTGCTTTCGGCTCAGGTCATGATCCCAGGGTCCTGGGATCGAGCCCCATATCGGGCTCTCTGCTCCGCGGAGAGCCTGCTTCCTTCTCTCTCTCCCTGCCTGCCTCTCTTGCCTACTTGTGATCTCTGTCTGTCAAATAAATAAATAAAAGAAAAGAAAAGAAAAGAAATTGGAGGCCCATTTTTACTTCTGCCTAAACTGAACATAAGCAGATATTGACAGTTCTGTCTTAAGGATGATCTAGAGCTTAGATGGTATTTTCTTCAGATTTGTTACTGCTAGGTAGCTGCTTGGGCTCCAGATCGATTCTGCTACCACTTTGCTGGCTGTTTGAGCATAGATATGCCACTTAATCTTGCTGAGCTTTTGTTTCCTTATCTACTTAATGGATTTACTAATACTTGTAGGAGTATTGTGAGGATCAGTTGATTGGCATATGTGAAAGTGTCATCATAGGATCTGGTAAATAAGTGTTTAATAAGTATTAGCTTCCTTCCTTTTTCTTTAACTAGTTAGAATTTCTGAAACTACCATTATTGATTGTTAAGTGATTCATTCCTTTGAGTACTATTATGTGTGACCTTGTGAAGGGTAATTTTTTTTTATTAATATATAATGTATTATTTGTTTCAGGGGTTCAGGTCTGTGATTCATCAATCTTACCAATTCACAGCACTCACCATAGCACATACCCTCCCCAGTGTCCATCCCTACCAACCACCCCTGCACTCCAGCAGCCCTCAGTTTGTTTCCTGAGACAAAGAGTCTCCTGTGGTTTGTATTCCTCTCTGGTTTCGTCTTTTTCTTTTTTCCTTTCCTTCCCCTATGATCCTCTGTCTTACTTCTCAAATTCCTCATATCTGTGAGATTGTAAATTGTCATTCTGATTGACTTATTTCGCTTACCATAATACCCTCTAGTTCCATCCACATCATTGCACATGGCAAGATTTCGGGAGGTTTTTTTGATGGCTGCATAATATTCATACACACACACACACACACACACACACACACACACTGAAGGGTAATATTTTAAGCTATTGTTAATTCCTTTCTCATGGATTAATGAGAAAGAGCAATGCATTTGAGAGTGGGTTTGAGGAAAACATTAGAGAAGGAATAGAGACACCAGGAGTGGCCTTCAAGTAAGCAGTGAAAGGTATCAAAGAACAATTTAGAATCATAGACCTTTAATATTAGAAGAGATTTTTATTTTAAGATTTTATTTATTTATTTGAGAAAGAGACAGGGAGAACAAACATGGGGGAGAGGGAGGAGCAGGCTCCCCACTGAGCAGGGGCAGGGAGTGCAACATGGGGCTGGATCCCTGGACCCCAGGATCATGATCTAATCAAAGGCAGACACTTAACTGACTGAGCTACCCACGTGCCCCTAGAAGGGATTTTTAAAATGTAGTCCAATCTACAAATTTTATAAATGGAAAAACAACTTAAGAGAGGTGAAGTAAATTGACTAGAAGTTACACAGAAAGTTAGAGACAGGGTAAGGACTACATTTTTTTTTTAAGATTTTACTTATTTTAAAGATTTTATTTATTTATTTATTTTTATTTATTTGACAGAGAGAGACACAGTGAGAAAGGGAACACAAGCAGAGAGAGGGGAAGAAGCAGGCTTCCCGCCAAGCAAAGAGCCTGATGCAGGGCTCAATCCCAGGACCCTGGGATCATGACCTGAGCCAAAGGCAGACGCTTAACGACTGAACCACCCAGGCACATCTAGATTTTATTTATTTTAGAGAGAGTGAAAGCAATCACAGAGGGAGAGGGATCACAGAGGCAGAGGGCGAAGCAGTCTTTCTGCTGAGCGGAGAGCTGATGCAGGGCTCCATCCCAGGACCCTGAGATCATGACCTGATCCAAAGGCAGATGCTTAACCAACTGAGCCACCCAGGCGCCCCTACATTTTGTTTTTATTTATTTGTGTTTCCTTTATCTATCTTAGGAATTTGTCTTGCATTGCTGGTGGTTAAAGTACAAAAGCTTCAATTGTTTAGGAGGCTTCTCCCAGATATTTTTTTCATCTTTTCACTCATTCAACTCATTGTTTTTTGCATTCACTAACTGACATATACAGTTATTCATAATCCTGGAGAGGGTAGAGGTAAAGGCAATTTCTTAATTTCTTCAGGCATATGGAATTTTTCTTTGTGTTCTTCTGCTTTTTCTAAGTATTCTCTGCTGAGCATAAATGTCTGATATTAGAAAAAAGAAGTAGCTGCTAGTAAAAAAAGAATGTATCCACCCCTTCTCATAAGTAAATAAATATATTTATCCTGGAAAATAAAACCAAAGAAAAATGTGTGTGTTCACCTATCATTTTCTTTATAATACAAAACCAAAAATTGCTTAAATGCTAGGTAATTAATGTGAGTTAATTCAGACTTTATAATGTAAACAACAGAAGTTCTGGTTACAAATATTACCTTCTTTCTCCTTTGCTCTCTATTTCAGTGAGTAGAACCACCTTACACTGAAAGCCCAAGCCAAAAACCCATGATTCATCTTCAATTTCTCCTGCTTTCTCACTTCTGCAGACACTGAAAGCTCAAATACATCTAGCTCTATCTATCTATACAGCAATGACCTTAATCCATTATCTCCAATCCAGATTTCTGTAACTGTTTCCTAATTGGCGTCCCTGCCTCCCCTATCCATTTGTCAAAACAGAACAGAAATACTGTTCCTCAAACAAAACTAACTGTTTTCATTCTTTGAGCAGTGTTTGCTAGGCTTGGTACAAGTGTTAGAGATGAGAAATATTAAAATGCAGCCTCTGCCCTCCAGAGTGCATGCCACTTTTTAAACATCTTTAATACTTCCCCGAGGTTAGCCTCATGGATTTGATCCACAGGCTGTGATCTGGCCTGTGCCTACCTCTCCAGACTCCTCTTCAGTCACATACCCTACCCTCTCCCTGGAACTCTGTGCTCTTTTACCAGTCATAATTTTGCTACTTAAGGTTTTGAAATAAGACTTCTGTATTTGTATTACCCAGATTTAAAAATCTGTGCCCTTTTAACATATGCTCAGTTCAATTTAGTTTCTCTAAACAAACAAACAAGCAGCCAACATCTGGAGTCCAGTCTTTTCTTCTGAGCTACAGGTTTGTACTTCTAGTTGCCTGATTGACATTTCTACTTGGCTGTCACACAGGTACCTCAAACTCAGTATGTTGAAATTATTCCTGTCATTTTCTGTCTTCACAGTGTCTGTAAACTGTATTGTCATCAACTGTGGTATTTAGGCAACAAACCTGGGAGTTGCCCTTCAGAGTTTCTTCTCCCTCACCTTTATATCAAATCAATCACAAATCCCGGTTTAATTTACTTCCTAAATATTTCTCAAGTCTAGTCACCTCGGTCTATTCTCAATTCTGAGGCCTTAATCCAAGTAGGAACTTTGCTTGTACTGGACTGCTGTAACCTCCTAAGTAGCCCTCCCACAACTGTGCTTTTTCACTGTAGAACACTCTACACATACCCAATCTGGCACCATATGTTTATTATTGTATTCGTCAGCTGGGACTGCTGTACAGAAATGCCTTAGACTAGGTGGCTTAAACAGTAGACATATGTTTTTTCATAGTTCTGGAGGCTTGAAGTCTGAAATCGGGGTGCCAGCATTGGGTCTGGTGAGAGCTGTCTTATAGGTAGCCACTCCTTTTTTTTTTTTTTTTTTTTTTCTTAAATGCCCTTTGTTTGTTTTAAGTGTAGTTAACATACAGTGTTATATTAGTTTCAGGTATACAGTATGATAGTTCAACAGTTCCATATATTACTCAGTGCTTAGCAAGATAAGTATACTCTTAATTATTTATTTTTAACGTAAGTGCACTCTGAATCCCCGTCCCCTATTCATTCATTCTCTCACCCACTTCCCCTCTGGTAACAATTTGTTCTCTATAGTTAAGAGTCAGCTTTTGGTTTATCTTTTATTTTTTTTTCCCTTTGTTTTCTGCTTGTTTCTTAAATTCTACATTTGAGTGAAATCATGGTATTTGTCTTTTTCTGACTGGTTCTTGCAAGCTCTCTGGTATCTCTTCTTAGAAGAGCATTAATCCCATCCTGAGGGCCCCTACCCTCATGACCTCATCTAATCCTAATTACCTCCCAAAAGCCGCATCTTCAAATACCACTGGATTGGGGATTAGGGTTTCAACATGTGAATTTAGGCAGGACACAAACATTCAGTCCATAATAACTACATTTTCTTATTTTTTATATTCTTGATGCTCTGGCTTCTGGACTCCCTGACTAGGCAGGCATTGTCCTTTTCAGGGCCATTTCTTATATACCAGATAACTCACCCTGGACTGCACCTTTTATATTCAGACTAACCAATCCAGAGCCCATCCTCTAAACCACCTTCTTTTTCTGACTCTTACACTCCAGGAGACAGTATTCTTCTGCTCTAATCACCTCAAGTCCAGGTACCAGACAACTAAAGATAGCCCCTAGACCTTACAGCCTGCTGAAATTACTTAAATTAGCCAATGCTAAGCCTGCTTACCCTCTCTTACCTTGCCTTTTTCTGGGAAACCACGGTAAAGGTTATCATCCATGCTTCCCCTTGCTCGTTCTGCCTCCTGACGCTGGTGCTTTCCCATGTGGCCCTGCTTGGCATGGCATGTCACTTCTTAGGAACTGTGAGTAACTGCCTTTTCAGTGGCAGTCATCTCCTGATCTGTTGGCTTCACCATACCTGAAAAATAATAAAACCTGTATTTTAAACACACTAACACCACTACAGACTGAATTGTGTCCCCTCAGAATTCATATGTTGAATCTCTAGTTCCCTGTGGGACAATATTTGGAGATGGGGCCTTAAATGGTTATTAGGTTTAAATGAGGTTATGAGGTGGGGTTTTTGTGATGGGACTACTGCCCTTATAAGAAGAGACCAGAGAGCTTGCTCTCCCTCTCCACCATGTGAGAATACAGTGAGAAAGCAGCCATCTGTAAGCCAAGAAGAGAAACTTCGCCAAGCACCAAATCTCTGCCATCATCTTGAACTTCCTAGCCTCCAGAACTGTAAGAAATAAATTCTGTTGTTTAAGGTATCCAGTCTAAGGTATTTTGTTGCCACCCAAGCTGATGAAGACCGCCACCTAGCTTAAACATTTTCAGTGGTTTGCCATTGCTTTTAAGATAAAATTAAGAGGGACGCCTGGGTGGCTCAGTTGGTTGGACGACTGCCTTCGGCTCAGGTCATGATCCCGGAGACCCGGGATCGAGTCCCGCATCAGGCTCCCAGCTCCACGGGGAGTCTGCTTCTCCCTCTGACCTTCTCCTCGCTCATGCTCTCTCACTGCCTCTCTCTCAAATAAATAAATAAAAATCTTAAAAAAAAAAAAAAAGATAAAATTAAGAAATTCTTTCAGCTTAAAACATTTGCCTGATTGATTTACTGCTTATCTTCAACCGCATTTCATATCCTTTCTCTTCATCATTAAGCAAGCTTCAGTCACAATGGACATATTTCAGTTTTTTAAGTTCCCTTCCTGCAACAGGACTTCTGCACATTATGATCCCACTGCTTAGGGGTTCTCATCTTCCCCTCAGTCCCTCTTTACCTTACTTATATCTGCATGTTTCAGGACTCAGTTTATGTGTCACTTCTTTAAGGAAAATCTTCATGATTCCTTATATGAAGGCTCTTGTTTTTTGGTCATGGTACTCTGTACTTTTCCATCATAGCACTTAACCATAATTGGAATTAAATATTTATTTGTGCAACTAACTTTCTAGTGTCTTTCACCCTGGCTAGATTGTAAAGCATGAGGGCAAGGGTTATCTTATCTCCTGCATATAGCATAGTTCAAGGCACATAGTAAGGTGGTTAATAAATATTTGTCGAATGAGTGAATAAAAGAGTGACAATAATTATTTTAGCTGCCTTTATAAACTGTATAGATAGACCTATGGATAATATGGAGAAAACAGATCTTTTCATGTCCTATCCTCCAAATACATGAATAGAAGGTCTCCTAAAATGGGTCATTTAAATACCTCAGTGCTACATTGTGGAAAGGCCAGATAGTTAGACACATTTTGCTAACACATGAAAACTGAAATAAAGAAGATAAAAATGCAAACGATGTTTAATATAAAGCCAGGAGGTTGCGGTTCAAAATTTTAAATAGAGGAATCGTCTGTATATCAAAAACCTTTTGGTAGATATTGTGATCCTGTGCCAACTTGTTTGAACATGTGAAAGTGATTAAAGTGAAAAGTTTTGGAGGCAACTTAATGTAGAGGTATGCCCCAGGGTGAGTTTAAAATCTGGCTCTATTACTTATTAGCTCTGTGATCTTGAACAAATTACTTAAATTGTCTAAACCTCAGAGTTCTCATCTTGGGATGGAGATAATAGGACCTACCTTGGAATTGTTGTTAAACTTAAATGAGATAATGAATGTAAGACACTTAACTATAAGACCCTGCACATATGCTGCTATTTCATTATTCCAGTAATTTACCAGAATATATTACTTTGTATAAACTCTCTTCCTGCTTCCTAGAATGTATTTCTCTACCACCCCATTTCATTTCCTGCCACCACCTTCTCTGGTTTCTGTGACCCTCTTATGTTGGAATCTTTATATTTAATCCCATGTTTTTCATTTCCCTCCCTCACTAGACTGTGAGAGCATTGACTGCATCTTGTTTTCATAATATCCTCAGCAACTAACACATTGCCTGGCACATAGTGGATATTTTATTAAATAATTAGTTAAATGCATATCTAGTGAATAAGTAAATAATATAGGATTGGCTTAAGGATTAGAAATAACCTATAGAAATTATTAGAAATAACCTAAGCAACATTTAGCTTAATGTCTAACTTGTAGTTTAATACATATAGCTAGTATTATTATTACTGGTAATATTTTTGAGAAACATAGGTTACTTAGATTAACTAAATGACTTTAATTAATATCCCTAATGACTGCCATTAATATCCATTCTTATATATATTAGTGAAAATTTTACCCATCTTAGGTGTTTTAGGAAAAGGGAAAGTGCAGGGCGCCTACGTGGCTCAGTTGGTTGAGTGACTGCCTTAGGCTCAGGTCATGATCCCAGACTTGCAGGATCTCGTCCTGCATTGGGCTCCCAGCTCCTTGGGGAGTCTGCTTCTCCCTCTGACCTTCTCCTCTCTCATGCTCTCTCTCACTCATTCTCTCTCAAATAAATAAATAAAATCTTAAAAAAAAAAAAAAGAAAAGGGAAAGTGCAAAAGAATATTGATAGGACCCCCAGACCTGTAGATGGTAGACCTCATTCTTTCCTGGAAGTATGAGATCATAATTTGCGATACTGAATGATCTGAGTGGTCCTGTGAGTCAGGTGTCCTACTGAGGTATGTACATTAGGGTAGATAGGTGGATGGACAAGCTTGTTTGTTCAATGACAATAAACCAACCCCCATAAGTAGAGGGCAGGGAAAGGTGAAAGAAAGAGACAGGCCACTCCTGGTTTGTAGGTGGCAGTTTTAATAAAAAGAGAGTACCTACATACAAGGTTCATCTTGGGTGGCAGCAATGGGTTCCCCACCTGCCCATCACAGCTTGAAAGTGTGTAAAGAGGACTTAATTCAGTTCAGCCAGGTATACTATACAAGTGTTTTCAACACCACGTCACTATCTCAAGACTGTCCTTGGAACAGCCTCTGGGAGCAAGAAAGACAAGTGGAAGGTACTCCTCTTCCAAGGATAGGAGGGAGTGAGGAGCTTCCAATTGCCTGGGTCCAGCTCAGAGGTTAACTGACGGTCATGTCTATTCAGTGACCTTCCCCAACACTCAAAGTAATAAGATGTTAAGTATGTGAAAGTATTAGTAAATGATTAGTAGATTAGTAAAATGATTATAATAATCATTCTGATGTTTTATTTTGATTTGTATAATAATTGTACCTCTGCAATATTCAACTCCTCTTTTTTTGTTTCTTATAGCTATTGGATGAACTCCCAATGATTTACAGCTGTTGTATATTTGTGTACTGCATGTAAGTGTTTAAAGTTCCGTTGTTTAATATATTTTAAAATTCATTTTCACCTCATATTGAAATAAGTAATGTAATTAACCCTATTACATTATACTGGGAGATTGTAATAGTGTAAAAGGTTATTCTGTGATTCCACATAGAGTATAAGCTGTGGGAAGTTATAATAATGTTGTTTATTAACTTTTATGATCTCAAAACCCTATGGCCAGTTTAGATACTCTTAGTAAAATCTGACTTAAAGAATTTTGACTTAATTTGTGTAATCTGCATTTCCTTGAGTTATGAATGTAGATAAAAATGTTACATATTATACCATAAATTATAATCTTTATGTACTTTGTACCTGTAATTGTGGTAGGTGTTATACAAATCCTCTCTAATTCTTCCAGTTATGTAAGATAAATGGGTATTATCCCCATTTTATAGACGATAAAGTGAAGCACAGAGGGATTTAGTAACTTGTCTAAGGATATAAGCAGAACTTGTGCTTAGGTGACTTGCCTAAGGCCATGTAGCTGGTGTCAGAGTTGGAAATTGAACTACAAATTTAATAAGCTTACCTTCTAACCATGCATTTAATTCTGTAGCACTAGTGCTTAAAATTTCTCTAAACTCCTTATGTGATGGTTATCTCTTTTCAGTATGATCATTATTGCTAGTTCACATATTTCTTCTTCTTCTTCTTCTTCTTCTTCTTCTTCCCTCTATTTTTTTGTTTTGTTTTGTTTTTTTGAGAGAGTGTGTGCTAGTGGAAGTAGTAGGTGGTTGGGGAGGCAGTGAGAGAGGGAGAGAGAGAAAGAATCCCTGACAGGTCCACACTCAGTACGGAGTTTTATGTGGGGCTCTGTCTCAAGACCCTGAGATCATGACCTGAGCTGACATCATAAGTCCGACGCTTAACTGACTGAGCCACTGAGGTATCCCAAGAATATTTTTGTCTAAAGATACCTAAAAATCAGAATCATGTGATATTATTTAAAGAGCTCATGTGGGGGCACCTGCATACCTCAGTTGGTTAAGAATCTGCCTTCGGTTCAGTTCATGATCCCAGGGTCCTAGGATCCAGCCACATGTTGGGCTTCCTGCTCAGGTTTGCTTCTCTCTCTCCCTCTCTCCCTCTGCCCCTCCCCCTGCCCTGGTTCTTTCTTTCAAATGAATAAATAAAATCTTTAAAAAATAAAATAAAAAAGCTCATCTGAAACTTTTCTGTAAAGGGACAGTAGTAATTATTTTAAGTTTCATGGGCCTATGATCTCTGTTGCAGCTCTTCAACTCTGCTACTGTAGCAGTGAAGCAGCCATAGATAATATGTAAACAAATGAGTGTGCACAGAATATGAAAGTAAAAGAGACCTTAGGAATCATCCGGGCCAACCATCTTTCTGTAGAGATAAGGAAATAGGAGTTGGGTCCAATTCCTACAGCCAATTAATGAGTTAACTGAGAACTTTCCTGCTGCTTCTACTAAAACATAGGTTCAAAGATTGGATACCTAACCCATGGTCAAATATTTGTTCTTATTTCCTCATTTAATGAGTATTTGCTAGCCTAGTGATTAGATATGATTAGACACATGAGAAAAAGATTTTATCCCTGCACACAAGTAGTTCACAGTCTGGTTGAGGAGACCCATAAAGAGACAATTATAATAGAGTGATATTTTCTGTAATAGTGTGTCTTACTCCAGGATGGCTCATTGAAAGATTTAGAAACCTACTCAAGCCAGCTTGACTTAAGAGAGATTTATTTAGAGGACATGAGGAAATTATATGAAACCCAATAACAGGAAGTACAGCCTGACTACAATTCAAGGGCAGCTTATCTTTCCCACCTTTTTTTCTCCATTCCTTCTTCTCTGCATGGTCTCATCTTTGAATTTGCTTTATTTTTCCATCCATGCAGGTCACTTTTCTGCTAATTCATCTTCTTGTTCACTCAGTTTAGCTGCCCAAATATCAGCATCAGACTTTGAATACATAAGGCTTTATACTCTGACTCCTCACATTTAATTGATTCAGTCTCTGACTCCCAAACTCCCAAGTTTTCAGGAGAGAGCCTCTCTTTGACCCACTTAAAGCCAGTGCCTTCTCTTGATTTCTCCAGCCTCTTAGAGGTGGTGCAGGTTCTCTGAGAGGAGAGTTTGAGTGGGAGGAAATGATGGGCATCACTAGACCCAAAGGTATGTACACAAGTGGTAAGATAGCATTTTATTTCATAAGTTATATATTTTAAAATAAGTTTCTTTCTCTCTTTTTTTAAAGGTTTGAATGTTTCAAGATGAAGAACTCTGTAAACTACCACCTGCTTTTTATCTTAGTTCTATTCAGTTTAATAGTAACTACAGTAAGTCATATTTTGTTTCTAACAGATGAAGCATGTGATATGGGTTTGAGAATTGTCAGGGTATAGGTAGTACTAGAAATGTGGGAGTAAATGAACTGGCACAGAGATAGCATGAACCATTAAGATGACCAAAGATGCAGCCCTATGGAATACTTTTTTTAAACAGAGATAAACAAGAATATACAATTATGATACTTTACCCTAAAAGATGCAGTTGATTTGTCTGTTCGCTATTCACAGCCTGTCAGTATGCAGACTTTCATAATGCCTAAAGATTTCAATAAGAGTCATCACTTTAAATATAAAAACTATATACAGGGTGCCTGGGTGGCTCAGGTGGTTGAGCGACTGCCTTCGGCTCAGGTCATGATCCCGGACTTCCGGGATCGAGTCCCGCATCGGCTCCCAGCTCCTTAGGGAGTCCGCTTCTCCCTCTGACCTTCTCCTCTCTCATGCTCTCTCTCACTCATTCTCTCTCAAATAAATAAATAAATAATCTTTAAAAAAAAAAAACTATATACATTTAAGGTATAAAACATGATACTTTGATACATAGTGAAATGATTACTCTAGGTAAGTTAATCAACATATGTTCAAACATGTATGTGTGTGAGAGAGTGAGAGATGAGACCCCCCTGAAATCTATTCTCTTAGCAAATTGCCAGTATTCAACCCAGTATTAACCATAATCACCATCCTGTACATGGGAACACTGACATTTGAGGGTCAGGTAGAAGAAATGGAGCCAGCAAAGGAGACCTAGAATAAGTAATCAGAGATGTAGGAAAATGAAAGAGCCCAATATCACAGAGTACAAAAAGAGTTCCAGAAGAAGTAACAGTGTTAGTTGCCTCTGAGAGGATGAGTAAAATATAAATTGAAGTTTGACCTATAAAAAAAGACCAGGTAACCCTAATAAGGATACTGTCAACAATAGATTGATAGAGGCAGAAATTAGATATCAGTGAACTGAGCAGGTGAATAGGAGTTTGAAAGAACAGGTATACTATTTCCTTATGCTTCTACCCTGCACTGTGTAGTCCTTCATATAAACTACATACTCACTGATCATGAGAGAATCCTTGTTTCAGAAGTGAAAGGAAATCTTATAAAAGAAGAGACTAGGGGACATCTGGGTGGCGTTAAGCATCTGCCTTGGGCTCAGGTCATGATCTCAGGGTCCTGGGATTTTGCCCCATCGGGCTTTCTGCTCAGCGGGGAATCTGCTTCTCCTTCTCACTCTCCTTCTGTGCTCTCTCCCTCTCTCTGTCTCAAATAAATAAATCTTAAGGGAAAAAAAAAGAGAGAGAGACTAAAGTCTAGAGAGTTTTAGTGACTTGCCTGGCCAACCAAGTTTATGTGGAGAATTGTGGTGGAGTCAAAACTGGACCACTTTGTAAGTTCAGAACTGATGTGATCAGAATTATAAGTTTGGGAGTCAGTCAGATCCGAGTTTGAAGCAACACAGTTACTTAATAACTAGGAACCTCGGGCAAGTTACTTAATCTCTCTGTATTAATTTCCTCGTCTATAAAATGAAGATAATAATAGCATACATTTTGTATTAGTTGTGAAAATTAATACCTGGCACACAGTAAGAACTCCATAATTCTTTTGCCTTAAAAAATGTCTTTAAGAGGCATGTCCTTTTGCATTTCTTTTATTAATAGCAGTAGGAATATGAAACTATACAAAGAGAAGTTAATATTTTGAAACAACATATTTTAGAGGTGAAAAGCATTCTTCCTTACTGAGTTTAGAGTTACAGATATAGAGTGTCTCATATACGTCTTACTATTAAAGTTCTATGGGTGCTTAAAGGAAATAATCTGCTTTTATTGTGTGAGGATAGGAACTTCCTTCTGGAATAAGAAATTTTGTAGCCAAATTGCAAAATTACATAAAATTTTTGTGAGGTCAGCCCTATATTAAATGAGCATATAGAGATAGCTAAGCACAACCTTTGCTGTCAAAGAGATGATTGCCTTGTTGGGGAGAGAAACAAACCATTAAATTATATGACGTTTATACCTGGTCAGTGAGGTCACAAAGGAGGATGAATGGCTGCTTCTGCTGAATGGAGAAAGGACCGGGAAAGGCTTCTAGAAAAAGGGATAGTTTGAGCTGATCTTGGAAGATGAGTGTTTGCCAGCAGGGGAGGATTTCTGAACAAAGTAAAGAGCAGCATGTTTAAAGATGTGGAAGCACTATACTTTCTGGAGCCTAGGATGAGAAAGGGAAAAGAGGAGAGCAGTGAGGGCAGGCAGAAAGTCAGGAGTGAGATCATGCAAAGCTTTGGAATTTGGACTTTGTATTATAAGTGTTCGGAGCCATTTCAGGATTATGATTTGAATTTTCATTCTCTCCACCAAGTCATTTAAAAAAATTTTTTTTTAATTTATTTATTTGTCAGAGAGAGAGGGAGAGAGAGAGAGAGAGAGCACAGGCAGGCAGAGTGGCAGGCAGAGGCAGAGGGAGAAGCAGGCTCCCTGCCGAGCAAGGAGCCCGATGTGGGACTCGATCCCAGGACACTGGGATCATGACCTGAGCCGAAGGCAGCTGCTTAACCAACTGAGCCACCCAGGCGTCCCTCTCCACCATGTCATTTTAAAGGCATACTTCTACAGGGCAGTAAATGGCATGCTAAATCTTCAATAGGCATTGAACTTAATCACCCAAATGATATTAGAACCTAAAACTAGGGTTTGTGTAATTGGAAATGCATTTAGGTGATGAGTTATGTAACTAGATGAGTGTGTTAGAGGTTTTGGAAGTTAAAAAAAGCACAAGAAATTTGTTAAATGCTTTCAGTTATTGAGCATGCATTATATGCTAAATTGTTTCATGTATTTTAGCTTATTATTCCTTACCACTATTATTCCCACTATCCAGATTAGGAAAAAATTAGTCTTTTGGTTCAGTTACTTGCTCAAGGTCTATAGCAAATAAGTGGCAGACTCTGAAATTTATCACCTGTCTCTAAGTCCAGTGTTCTTTCTGTTGTAGAACAAAATGTGTTGTAGACATTGTCAACAGAACCTCTTCACCCCTCATGAGTAACTGTGTACCTTTACCCTTCCTTGATGCTGATGTAGAAGCCAAGAGGCCAGAGTAATCCACAGTAACTGAAAAATTTGTTTACCATGGTAAAGCTAGCACTGGTGGAGACCCACCTGAAGGTACTAGCCTTTCTGTGACCCGCTACCTAATCTGATTGGTTTTATGTGGCTATAGTCAGATCTAAGTAGCAGGACTAGGGAAGCAAGAGAGATTTGGGATTTGCAGAATTGTTAGAATAAGTTTTCTTCACCTTCAGTAATGCACTTCATTCACCTGTTTTTCTTTTAATATTTTGTAGGTTTACCTTAAGGTAAAGGAGCCTATATTCCATCAGGTAATTTTAAAAAATTATTACACACGTGATTGTTTAACAGTACTTGCCTGCATTGTGTTTCCTTTTCTGGTAAATTATATGCAATAAAATTTCTGAAAATAAAATGGTAGATGTCCTATGAAAGTGTTTAAAACAGAGTTTGCAAACTCAAGTGCCTAAAGGATGCCAATGCCCAGGCCCAGCTGTCTTTAGTAGTCAGTATGCAAGTGTAGCATTGCTCTTATAAGAAAAATCAAATCATTCATGTACATACACATACAAGGTCCTTTTTATGACATCATTTTCTAGAAAAGATAGACTGAAGATTCCTCGAATATTTCCCTCCTAGTATTTTATGAGTTTTCTAAGGTGGGAGATTATTTACATTGAGGAGAGCAGACATAGGAAACTTTGCTGTAGGAAATAATGATATAAGTATATCCCCTAATGAAACCAGAGGAAAATAAAGTAGCAGACCCCAAAGAGAGCCATTGTTAATTGAGTGCTGTCATGTGCCTGGCATTATACCATTACTCTACAGATTGTGATCTCCCCAGCAGTCCTACAAATTAGGGATTATTGTTCACATTTTAAAGGAAATGAACTCAGAGATACTAAGAATTTGTCCAGCATTTACACAGTTATTAAGGGGCAGAGCCAGGATTGTAACCTAGATTTGTTTTACTCCTATCACAATTCTTTTAACAAACTAGAAAACAAACAAACAATAAATAAATAAGGACACATTTCAAGAGTAACAGAAGCCTTGCATTTTTAGAATATTTTGTGCTTATATAAAAAGTAAGTGTTCCTGTATCTTTTTAAACTTAAGCTAGATAATAATCATCTAACTGAAATCTGTTTCTTAAAATAAATTACAAAAGCACGTTATTGTGCCTTGCTTTTCTACAGGCAAGCCTAAAGTAGATGTTACCAGAGAGAACATCCTCACTTCCTTATTATTTTAACTTGAAGTATGTCATTATGGAATTACCTCCTTATGAAGGAAGATTTATTGACACAGTGTAGAGGATAAAGTTTACTTGTATTAAGAATACTTCAGCTTTTGGGGGCGCCTGGGTGGCTCAGTAGGTTAAAGCCTCTGCCTTCAGCTCGGGTCATGATCCCAGGGTCCTGGGATCGAGCCCTGCATCGGGCTCTCTGCTCAGCGGGGAGCCTGCTTCCTCCTCTCTCTACCTGTCTCTCTTCCTACTTGTGATCTCTCTCAAATAAATAAATAAAATCTTTTTAAAAAAAAAAAGAATACTTCAGCTTTTGTAAATTTCTTATTTGTCTTTATAAGAAAGAAAATTCATAAGAGCAAAAAAACAAAATTTGGAAATTTGGGGTTAATTTTTGTAAGTTTATGACCATCAGTTTTCCATTTTGTGTTTTAGACTATTTTACACTGTTTATGTAATAAAAGTAACAAACTGTTCATCTAGCTTCTCATGCTGCAACTCTCATGTGTTTTTTTCAGTAATAAGTATTTGCTTTTCTGTAAATGGGGTAAATGTGGTAAATGTTTGCTAGAAGGAAGGAAGGGAGGGAGGATGAAAGCTTAGAGCTATGGGTTATATACTAGGCCTTCTCAGGAGAGAAGTGAAGAAGTAGAAAAATGGTAGGGTGAAGTGGGTAAGTAAGTAGTCTGAAGGTAGAAGACAAGTATTCATTTAACAGATGTCCACTGTATACCTTCTCAGTACCAAATTCTGAGCTCAAAGTTGGAAATAGAGGGGCAGTGGAGCAAAAATGTGAATACCTAAAATCAGGCAGACCTGGATACGAATCGAGTGTCTACTTACTAGCTGTATACCCTGGACAAGTTACTTACCTTCTTTGAGCTGTGGTTTCCTCATTATTCCACAAACACTTTTTAAGTGATTTCAGTATGCCAGATGCTGTACTAGGTATAAGAGGGATACTAGTGAATAAAATAACAGCATCTCTGCTCTCGAGGGGCTCATTATACTGTATGTCTAATATTGTATAATAATCTCCTAAGGTTGTCTGAGGATTAAAGGAGTTACTGCAGGAGCGCCTGGCTGGCCCAGTCAGTAGAGCATGTGACTTCATCTCGGGGTTGTAAGTGTGAGCCCTATGTTGGGTGTAGAGATGACTTAAAAATAAAATCTTCTGGGGCGCCTGGGTGGCTCAGTGGGTTAAAGCCTCTGCCTTCGGCTCAGGTCATGATCCCAGGGTCCTGGGATCGAGCCCCGCATCGGGCTCTCTGCTCAGCAGGGAGCCTGCTTCCCCTTCTCTCTCTGCCTGCCTCTCTGCCTACTTGTAATCTCTCTCTGTCAAATAAATAAAATCTTAAAAAATAAATAAATAAAATAAAACAAAATCTTCTAAAAATAAAAATAAATTTAAAAATAAATGAAATAATGCATATAAGATCCCTACCACATGGTAAGCAGTTAGTAAATGTTAACTAATATTAATAAACCAAGGTAAATAAGACATGATTATTGTTCTCAGGGTCAGGAAGATAACTTGTAAAAAATATAGTATGTAAAAGCACTGCTAATGCAGACAGGGGTGCAGTCTCTCTGCTTACATGACTCAGCATAGGATTACAAAATATAATGGTTGCATATAGCTAAATTATTATTTCCTCTAATATAGAAAAACAAAATAGGGAAGATGGTCTGCTATTGTGAAACAGTAGTATTTCTCGCTATTTGTAATGTTTTATTTGAAGAGATCTTTGGCCCAAAGTCTAATCTGGCATATCCTTTCCTGTCCTGTTAAGTAATTAGAATTGATTTTCTTCTTTTTAAGTAAGTTCCACACCCAGCACGGGCTTGAACTCACCACACTGAGATCAAGAGCTGCAAGCTCTACCTACTCAGGCGAGCCAGGCACCCCAGAATCAATATATATTTTTTGTACTCTATTCCTAATCGGTTTCTGAGTATCATCCTTAAAGAGAACTGCTTTTTCTGAGAATCTTTTTGTCTAAGTTTGTAGACTATCACTCTTATTCTTTTCTATCACTATTGATATTATGTATAGAAATTTAGAAAAATTATTTTGAAATTTGTAATTGGAAAATTGTTTTGGAATTTGTATTTGGAAAAATTGTTTTAGAATTTATGACTAGATTTACAGTAAGTTTCAAGATCTTAGAAGTAATGGAAAAGGAGGGAAGAGCAATGTTATCTAATATAAAGTAACTCTGGCTTGAGAGTTTGGAATTTGACTTCTTACCATTTCCAATTTCTTGAAGTTTGGAATCTCAAACCTTGCCACTTTGTTATCCATGGACATGCTGTGCCTGTTCTTCAGTTTCCTCACCTATAATATGTTTAAAACAAGGAGAGGTTTTATTTCATGAGGATAATATAAAAATACTATATAAGGTAAAGCACAAGGCAATAAATACAGTAATAGTGTGACACTGAAAGTACCTATGAAGGTGTAAGATGATGCAGTAAGTTTCTGCCTATGGTAATCACAGAAAGCTTCTGAAAGGAGGTATTTGAGTTGGGACTAGACAGATAAGTGGTAGTGATATACAATTAGAAGGAAAGAGTTAATAAACACTTTAAAAGTATCTGTCACAGCCAGGATGATTGTCTTGCTAACCAGATTAGCTTCCCTGAGGGAGAAAATACTGATAGCAGTTCTACTTAACTGTATTAAAACCCAAGGTGATCCAGACATCTCCAAAAGAGCCACATGCTGTTTATTTAATTTGATGGCCTTGCAAAGGGTTATACTAAAATCATAAGCCTGCCACATTCAGTAGAAATACTAATATATCTTAAGAAAGCAACAACAAAAAAAGTATACATGAGAATAGGATAAAAGAACTTTTGTCAGTGAACCTCTTTAAGCCAATTGATAAATCAGTAATTGAATGTCTCAGATGAGATCTCATCTATTATCTCAGAGAGTACTATTGCTTAAATCTTCCTGCCAAAGTAGATGTCTCCTAGAGATAGAGACATGACACATCAGTATTTTACTACTCTCCCTTCTAATTTAACCCTCAAGGTTTCTAAGAATACACTGTATAAACAATTTGAAAAATAGGAACTTAAGCAGATTTATGTAAATTTATTGGTGTTTTTTTTTTTTTAAAGACTTTATTTATTTGACAGGGAGAGAGTGCACAAGCAGAGGGAAAAGCAGACTCCCCACTGAGCAAGGAGCCTGATGTGAGGCTTGATCTCAGGACCCTGAGATCATGATCTGACCTGAAGGCAGACACTTAACCAACCGAGCCACCCAGGCGCCCCTCTTTTATATAGTTTATATAGATTGACTTACCTATTACCTTACTAAATATCAACAAACCTATATAGAAATTACCATCTTCATTTTATAGGTGAGATAACTGAGAGTTAGAAAGGTTAAATAATTTGTCCAATGTTTCTCACCTAGTTACTAGGAGCGCTGAAAATTGAACCCAAGTCTTTTTTATTCCAAAGCCCATATTCCTTCTGTGATAATGATGATACTCCTGTAGCAGATTACTTTGCAATTTAGTTTATTATCAAAGTGAAAATATTCTAGGTGAAAATTATAAAGAGCAAAAAAGATGTACTCTATTATCTTTTTTATTTAAAAGATGACTAATACTAGAATATGCACAGAAAAAAGTTATGAAGGTCATGTGACTACCTCTAGCTGCAGGAGAAACTGAGAAATCAAGCTTTTATAAAAGCTTGACATATTGTTGGCCAAATAAAATCAGTCTTCTATAAAGAAAAAAATAAGGAAAGATTGGATACTGAGTGGGTCACTGGCAGGGTCTGGCCACAGATCCTAGGAGAGAATCAGAATGTATGGGGTGGAGGTGCTTGTGGAAAGAAAAAAAGTAATTTGGAAAAGCCTCAGTGCACTGCCAAGGTATAGGTTCGAACTTATCCATTATTTGATATGTTTAGCATACTCCTTAAGCAATCCATTCCCCTTGACTTCTGTATGGTGATGATTCCTAAATATGTTTCTTCAGCTTGGATTTTTCTTCTAAGATTTAGACCCAGATATCTAACATCTGTTCCCATTGATATCTACATGGATATCTCACTGACACCTCAAACTTTGAACATATCTAGAAATGAAATCATCATTTTTCTCTCTAGTATTTCTTCTCTTCCTGTATTCCCTAACCCAGGGAAAATGTTACCATGCACCTAACTGCTAAAGTCATAAATCAGGCCATCATTGACTTTCCCAACTCTTCTAACTGCCATATCAAATTATTATCAGTCCAAGCCCTAAATAGCTCTCTAATCTGTTTCTCTCTATTCCTACTGATAGTACCCTGGTTCAGGCCCCATCACTCACCTAGGTTACTGTAATACCTCATCATTGGTTGGTTTTCCATTGGTCTTGGCTCCCTCTAATTCATTCTCCACCCAGCAAGAGAGGGATATCTTTCTAATACACGAATGATCATGTTGCACTATTGCTGAAACTTCCATTGACATCCCTTTGTCTGTAAGATAAAGTTTAACTAAACATGACTTGAAAAGCTAGACTTGACCTCTGGTTTTACCTTTCTGACTTCATTTTTCCCACTCTTCCCTCCAACAATATATTCTAGACATACTTTTTTTTTTCATGCCAGTTTACTTCCTTCTAGCTCCAATCACACACACACACACTCTCTCTCTCTCTCTCTCTCTCTCTCTCTCTTTTTTTTTTTTTTTTTTTTTTTTTTTTTTTTTTTTAAGAGAGTGAGCACATGCACACAGGGTCAGGAGGAGCAGAAGGAAAGGGAGAGAGAGAATCTCAGGCAGGCTCCACACCCAGAGCAGACCCTGACACAAGGGCTTGGTCTCAAGACACAAGATCATGACCTGAGCAGAAATCAAGAGTCCAACACCTAAATGACTGAGTCACCCAGGCACCTCTCTTCTAGCTTCTCTTAATAATATTTCAGTGGTTATTAATGATGTTTCTAGTAATGTTTCAGTTATAAAATAAAAAATCATATCCTCCATAAAAGTCTTTCTGATCTGCATAAGTCTAGGTGGCTTTCGAATGTACTTACAAAGTACTCTGTACAGTCCCTGTCACAGAATTAAATACTACATTTTTAATTGCCTGATTACTTATATCTTTCCACACTAGATTGTAATTGCTGTGAGGGCAGTGATCATGCCTTCCTTGTTCACCATTAAACATCATGGCTGCAGTTATGGATTTAATCTGACAATCAACCTCTAATCAGGTTTAATCTAATTCTGTGTTTACTTAGCTCTATAAAGGAATACATGGTAGAGAATACAGCAAGTATAATATTTTCATCTCATCAGGAGATCCAGAGCTATTTATATATACAGATTCTTTTGTCCTCTTATCCACGTAAGTTATGTATAGCTGCCAGGGATGAGAGCTAAGTGTATTGGAGGTCATTATAATACATAGGGGGTACAGCCCCCTTCTCCTACCATTCTTTATAATGAACACCTTTCATATTGTTCTCATGCAGGCCCCAAGCCTTTAACCTAGGTGCAGTCCTTCACAACCAGAGCAGACATAACATTTTCCATTTATCTTAATTGTTGTATTCAAGGCTGGGAAACTGAGGTCATTCTTAACCAGCCCTGCATCAAGACAATGCCTGATACTAATCCTTTGCTCCACACCGTCATATCCTCAGGGTCTAGCACAATGCTCAATAAATATTTGTTGGAGTCTACTGTTGTAGAGAGACTATAAGTTGTAGGCAGGAGCCATTTCAAGGCTTTATAAAAGAGTCCACATGAAATATAAAGATATGGGAAGGTTGAAAGTGAAAGTATGGGAAAGTATATATACCATGTAAACACTAAGCATAATTGTGTTATATGTGGATAGTTATTTTATTATAGAACAAAACAGACTTCAAGGGAAAAGCATTTCTCTTGTTAAGAAGGGTTTACTTCATAGCATTAAAAATACTCAATTCATCAGAAAATTATAATTAAAATTTATATGTATCTAATACATGTAATGTCTCAAATATATAATGTAAAAATTGACAGAACTAAAAGAAAAAATAGACAAATCTATAATTTTAGGTGATTTTAATAGCTCTCAGTAATTTATATAAGATGTGAAATATTTAAACATGTTTAAGAATCTTGATCCATGGGGCACCTGGGTGGCTCAGTCAACTGGGCGGCCAACTCTTGATTTTGGCTCAGGTCATGTCAGACTTCTTACTCAGCAGGGAGTCTACTTGAGGACTCTCTCCCTCCCCCTCCTTCTGCCCTTCTCCCCATTCATACAGTCTCTCTCCCTGAAATCAATTAATTAACTAATTAAAGAGAAACTTGCCAGATGTAAAATACTTCATCCAACAGTTGCAGAAGCACATTTTTTTCAAGCCCTTAGAGAACATTTACAAAAATTTACCATACACTTGCCCACACAGCATCTTAAATTTCAAAGGATTAGAATCAGAATATAATTTCTGACTGTAATGCAATTATATTAAATATAAGTAATATAATTCTAAATAACACATGGATCAAAGAAATCATAGATATTGGAAAATACTTTGAGTTGAATCATAATGAAAATAAATACATGTTGGGGCGCCTGGGTGGCTCAGTGGGTTAAGCCGCTGCCTTCGGCTCAGGTCATGATCCCAGGGTCCTGGGATCGAGCCCCGCATCGGGCTCTCTGCTCAGCGGGGAGCCTGTTCCCTCTTTCTCTCTGCCTGCCTCTCTGTCTACTGTGATCTCTCTCTGTCAAATAAATAAATAAAAATCTTTAAAAAAATAAAAATAAAAAAATAAATACATGTTAGGGGCGCCTGGGTGGCTTAGTCGTTGGGCATCTGCCTTTGGCTCAGGTGGTGATCCCAGGGCCCTGGGATCGAGCCCTACATTGGGCTCCTTGCTTGGCGGGAAGCCTGCTTCTCCTTCTTCCACTCCCCCTGCTTGTATTCCTTCTCTCGCTGTATCTCTCTCTGTCAAATAAGATGACCATCTATAAGCCTAAAAGAAAATCCCTCAGAGGAAACCAAACATGCTTGCACCTTTATCTTGAATTTCTAGCCTCCAGAAATATAAGGAAATAAATTTCTGTTGTTTAAGCAAAAAAAACCTAAAGTCATTTTTGTAATAATTATTACCTATTTATTGAATTAGGTCCACATTATTAGAAAGATATGATAAAATAAAAATAAAATGTATATTCAAATAATTTTATGAAATTTTATTAGTAAATATATTTCGTTTTAATGTTTTTTAAAAACAATTATTAAATTACATTTAATTTTTAGACATTATTAATTATTAGATAGAAATGAAGTGGATATTAAGCAGCAATGAAAGTGAATACACCACAGCTCATAAAACAAGCTGAATTAGTTCATAGACATCATATTGAGTAAAGGAAGTTTGACACATACATATTATAGGTTTCCATTTATAATGAGGTTCAAAACAAGCAAAATTCAACTCTAATATTAGAAGTCAGAATAGTGGTCAATCTTGGGGAAGAGGGTATAAGGCTTGATGGGGTATTGAGGTTGATTTATGGTATGCTGTCAACAGTTTTTTACTTACAAAGTCAAAAAGTACAAAGATACTTGTTTTGTGATAATCATCAAACCAGGTTTATCTTTTGAGCACTCATGTGTGTCTGTGTGTGTCTGTGTGTGTGTTTTCAGTATTAAAAATTTTTTAAACTTAAAGGAACAATAAAATGATAGACAACGAAGTGAAAACAAGAGTTTGAACAATAGAGGACATCAAACAGCCACTAAACATAACATACATTGTTCAACCTGTAACCTGGGAAATATATATAAAAAACCTCATAGATTGACAGAAAGTTAGACATCTGACTATATCATAGGTTGGTGAGAATGTAGCACAAAAGAAACATTCCCTACTTGAAGTAAAAATTGATAAAACCACTCTGGGAGACAGTTACACTTTTTTAGTTATTTTGATAATATATAACCTCTGACCTGGCAGTTACACTCCTAGGTACATCCCCTAGATAAATTTGTGTACATGTGCACTAGGATAAGAATGTTCATAGCAGTAAAAACTGGAAATAGACCCAAAATGTTGAACATAAGAATGGGTAAATACGTTGTGGTATTTTTACCCAGTTAAATAGTATTTAATATAAGAAATGAATGAAATATGGCTACATACACAATGTAACTGAATCTTAAAGAACAAGATGAAAACAAAAGTGTGCACTATTACTCTATTATAAATTAAAATTCAGTTATATTAAAATTCATAAAACAGTATTTAGGAATTCATATTTAGGAGACCAGTTTAAGTTAGTAAATATGTAAAGAAAAGCAAAAAAATATTTGTTATAAAAGTCAAAAGAGTGGTTTCCTCTAAGAAGATTGGGAGGGGGACTGGAAAGAGACACATGGAGTACTTTGGAATGTTAACAGGGGCCTGTTTTTTACCTGAATGGTACTTTCCCGGCTATTGATTTGTAAATACTTATAAAGTTGTACATTTCTTTTCTATGCAATTTTAAATATTTAATATTTCATACTTTTAAAAGTTAAAATTTCCCACTAGGTTCAATTTTCCTGGTAGTGGTAACCATCCAGTGCTCAATATAGAGGAGAAAGAGTTGATGGAGCCAAGTCTAGGAAGATGTGGGTGGGAACATACAGAATAAAGAACACAGGAATATATTAACATCAATCAAAAAGAAACGGGCATCTCTTGGGAGATGAGAAATGGGAGAAAGAATGTAGGGAGAAATTACATCTGAATGCAGAAACATTTAGGAGGAAAATTTAAAAGAGTTCAAGGGACACCTGGGTAGTTCAGTCAGTTAAGCTTCTGGCTCTTGATTTCAGCTCAGAGCTGTGAGATCGAGCCCCACGTCAGGCAGGCACAGAGCCTGCTTAAGATTCTCTCTCTCCCTCTCCTTCTGTCCCTCCCCTCATCTCCCTTCTCTCCCTCTCTAAAAAATTATAATAATAATAAAAGTTCAGATTTATACTGTTATAAAATGGGAAGTAGAGTCATTTGCTTAAAGTGAAGCTAAAGAAAAAGGATCTAGGGAGTGAGGCAGCCTATATATGGGAGAAGATATTTGTAAAAAGTCTGTTCTTTAAAATGTAACAATATCATACTCAAAGGGTCTGTCCAACAAGAAGATCTAACAGTTTTAAATATCTATGCCCTTAATGTGGGAGCAGCCAACTATATAAACCAATTAATAACAAAATCAAAGAAACACATCGACAATAATACAATAATAGTAGGGGACTTTAACACTCCCCTCACTGAAATGGACAGATCATCCAAACAAAAGATCATCAAGGAAATAAAGACCTTAAATGACACACTGGACCAGATGGACATCACAGATATATTCAGAACATTTCATCCCAAAGCAACAGAATACACATTCTTCTCTAAGGCACATGGAACATTCTCCAGAATAGATCACATCCTGGGTCATAAATCAGGTCTCAACTGGTATCAAAAGATTGGGATCATCCCCTGCATATTTTCAGACCACAGTGCTTTGAAGCTAGAACTCAATCACAAGAGGAAATTTGGAAAGAACCCAAATACATGGAGACTAAACAGCATCCTTCTGAAGAATGAATGGGTCAACCAGGAAATTGAAGAAGAATTGAAAAAATTCATGGAAACAAATGATAATGAAAACACAACGGTTCAAAATCTGTGGGACACAGCAAAGGCAGTCCTGAGAGGAAAATATATAGCGATACAAGCCTTTCTCAAAAAACAAGAAAGGTTTCAAATACACAACCTAACCCTACACCTAAAGGAGCTGGAGAAAGAACAGCAAAGAAAGCCTAAACCCAGCAGGAAAAGAGAAATAATAAAGATCAGAGCAGAAATCAATGAAATAGAAACCAAAAAAACAATAGAACAAGTCAACGAAACTAGGAGCCAGTTCTTGAAAGAATTAACAAGATTGATAAACCCCTGGCCAGACTTATCAAAAAGAAAAGAGAAAGGACCCAAATAAATAAAATCATGAATGAAAGAGGAGAGATCACAACCAACACCAAAGAAATAAAATTATAAGAACATACTATGAGCAACTCTATGCCAACAAACTTGACAATCTGTAAGAAATGGATGCATTCCTAGAGACATAGAAACTACCACAACTGAACCAGGAAGAAATAGAAAACCTGAACAGACCCATAACCAGTAAGGAGTTTGAAACAGTCATCAAAAATCTCCAAGCAGGGACGCCTGGGTGGCTCAGTTGGTTAAGCAGCTGCCTTCGGCTCAGGTCATGATCCCAGCGTCCTGGGATCGAGTCCCACATCGGGCTCCTTGCTCGGCAGGGAGCCTGCTTCTCCCACTGCCTCTGCCTTCCACTTTGTGTGCCTGTGCTCACTCTCTCTCTCTCTCTCTCTCTCTGACAAATAAATAAATAAAAGTCTTTAAAAAAAAAAAATCTCCAAACAAACAAAAGCCCAGGGCCAGACGGCTTCCCAGGGGAATTCTACCAAACATTTAAAGAAGAATTAATTCCTATTCTCCTGAAACTGTTCCAAATAATAGAAATGGAAGGAAAACTTCCAAACTCATTTTATAAGGCCAGCATCACCTTGATCCCAAAACCAGACAAGGATCCCATCAAAAAAGAATTACAGACCAATATCCTTGATGAACACTGATGTGAAAATTCTCACCAAAATACTAGCCAATAGGATCCAACAGTACCTTAAAAGGATTATTCACCACGACCAAGTGGGATTTATTCCAGGGCTGCAAGGTTGGTTCAACATCCACAAATCAATCAGTGTGATACAATATATTAATAAAAGAAAGAACAAGAACCATATGATACTCAATAGATGCTGACAAAGCATTTGACAAAGTACAGCATCCCTTCCTGATCAAAACTCTTCATAGTGTAGGGATATAGGGCACATACCTCAATATTATCAAAGCCATCTGTGAAAAACCCACTGCAGATATCATTCTCAATGGAGAAAAACTCAGAGCTTTTCTGCTAAGGTCAGGAACACGGCAGTGATGTCCATTATACCACTGCTATTCAACAGAGTACTAGAAGTCCTAGCCTCAGAAATCAGATAACAAAAAGAAATTAAAGGCATCCAAATCGGCAAAGAAGTCAAACTATCACTCTTTGCAGATGATATGATACTATATGTGGAAAACCCAAAAGACTCCACTCCAAAACTGCTAGAACTTGTACAGGAATTCAGTAAAGTGTCAGGATATAAAATCAGTGCACAGAAATCGGTTTCTTTTCTTTACACCAACAAGACAGAAGAAAGAGAAAGTAAGGAGTCCATCCCATTTACAATTGCACCCAAAACCATAAGATACCTAGGAATAAACCTAACCAAAGAGGCAAAGAATCTATACTCAGGAAACCAAAATACTCATGAAAGAAATTGAGAAAGACACAAAGAAATGGAAAAATGTTCCATGCTCATGGATTGGAAGAACAAATATTGTGAAAATGTCTATGCTACCTAAAGCAATCTACACATTTAATGCAATCCCTATCAAAATCCCACCCATTTTTTTTTTCAAAGAAATGGAACAAATAATCCTAAAATTTATATGGAACCAGAAAAGACCTTGAATAGCCAAAAGAATATTGAAAAAGAAAGCCAAAGTTGGTGGCATCACAATTCCGGACTTCAAGCTCTGTTACAAAGCTGTCATCATCAAGACAGTATGGTACTGGCACAAAAACAGACGCATAGATCAATGGAACAGAATAGAGTCCAGAAATAGACCCTCAACTCTATGGTCAACTAATCTCCGACAAAGCAGGAAAGAATGTCCAATGGAAAAAAGACAGCCTCTTCAACAAATGGTGTTGGGAAAATTGGACAGCCACATGCAGAAAAATGAAATTGGACCATTTCCTTACACCACACACGAAAATAGACTCAAAATGGATGAAGGACCTCAATGTGAGAAAGGAATCCATCAAAATCCTTGAGGAAAACACAAGCAGCAATCTCTTCTACCTCAGCTGCAGCAACCTCTTCCTAGGATCATCGCCAAAGGCAAAGGAAGCAAGGGTAAAAATGAACTATTGGGATTTCATCAAGATCAAAAGCTTTTGCACAGCAAAGGAAACAGTTAACAAAACCAAAAGACAACTGATAGAATGGGAGAAGATATTTGCAAACGACATATCAGATAAAGGGCTAGTATCCAAAATCTATAAAGAACTTATCAAACTCAACACCCAAAGAACAAATAACCCAATCAAGAAATGGGCAGAGGACATGAACAGACATTTCTGCAAAGAAGACATCCAGATGGCCAACAGACACATGAAAAAGTGCTCCACATCACTCGGCATCAGGGAAATACAGATCAAAACCACAATGAGATACCACCTCACACCAGTCAGAATGGCTAAAATTAACAAGTCAGGAAAAGGTAGATGCTGGCAAGGATGCGGAGAAAGGGGAACCCTCCTACACTGTTGATGGGAATGCAGGCTGGTGCAACCTCTCTGGAAAACAGCATGGAGGTTCCTCAAAAAGTTGAAAATAGAACTACCTTATGACCCAGCAATTGCACTACTGGGTATTTACCCTAAAGATACAAACGTAGTGATCCGAAGGGGCACGTGCACCCGAATGTTTATAGCAGCAATGTCCACAATAGCCAAACTATGGAAAGAACCTAGATGTCCATCAACAGATGAATGGATAAAGAAGAGGTGGTATATATATACAATGGAATACTATGCAGCCATCAAAAGAAAGGAAATCTTGCCATTTGCGATGACGTGGATGGAACTAGAGGGTATTATGCTTAGTGAAATAAGTCAGTCAGAGAAAGACAACTATCCTATGATCTCCCTGATATGAGAAGGTGGAGATGCAACATGGGGGATTATGGGGGTAGGAAAAGAATAAATGAAACAAGATGGGATCGGGTGGGAGACAAACCATAAGAGACTCTTAATGTCACAAAACAAACTGAGGGTGGCGGGGGCGGGAGGGGTGTAGGGAGACGGTAGTGGGGTTATGGACATTGGGGAGGGTACGCGCTATGGTGAGTGCCGTGAAGTGTGTAAACCTGACGATTCACAGACCTGTAACCCTGGGGCTAATAATACATTATATCTTTATTAAAAAATGTTTTAAAATTTTTAGAAAATTAAATAAAATAAAATATAACAAAAGATAATAAATACATTTTATTGAGAGGGCCAATTTTATAGGTAAAATATACTTCCTTTGCCAAAAAATAATGATTTTACTAACTTCATTTTTCTTTTCTTATTCAGGTTATGTATGGAATGTTGGTCTTCACGTTAGTACTTCGATCTATTTATATTGTCACATGGTAAGTAGTTTGGATCAACAGTATGATTAGATTACATTCAAGCAATAAATCTATAGCCTAAATTGAAATAACACCCAACTCTAGCAGTGATATTGATAGAAAACTTCAGGCCAAAATTTATTATGGTATAAAATAATGAATACTAGTTCTTTAAGCAAGGTGTTAATTGACATCCTATAAAAACAAAAGTCCCACATTAATTTGAAGAAAATTATATGATGGCCTCCTTTTGAATATTTGTAATGTACATTAATATATTGCCTTGAAAAATCCCTACAGTAAAAACAAAAATTGTCTTTGTTTCTCTGAAACTATGTGACTCAGAACCCTTCTTACAAACCACTATTTAAGGAAGAAAATGTCACAAAGAATCAGTAACTCCAGAGAGATGATTTAGGAAATAGTCTTAATCTTTATAGAGTTTATGAAGATTAAATAATATTCATGTGAGTAACTTCCATGGGACCTGGCCATGCAGCATGTGCTCAATAAATGAATAATATTATTTATGGGTTTATCCCTTTTTTTCCCCTTTTTTTTCTTTTTTAATTGAGCTTTTTATTTTGAGGTAATTGTAGAAGCACATGTATTAACAGAGATCTCCCACACCCTTTACCAGTTTTCTCCAATGATAATGTCTTGCAAAACTATAGTACAACATTACAACCAGGATTTGACATTGACAGAGTCAAGATACAGAACAATTCCATTGCCACAAGCATCTCTGTTGTCCTTTTGTAGCCATACCCACTTCTCTCCTACCCCATCATCTCACCACCTATTCTTAACCCCTGGCATTCACTAATCTATCCTTCATTTATATGATTTTTTTTATTTCAAAGATATTATGTAAATGGAATCATACAGTATATATAATAACCTTTGGGATTGGCCTTTTGCACTCAGCATAATTTACTGGAGATGAGTACAAGTTGTTGAGTGTATCTATAGTCCATCCGTTTCTATTGCTTAGTAATATTCCATGATATGGATGTATTACAGTTTAACCACTGACCTGTTAAATGACATCTGGATTGTTTCTAGTTTTTGAAGAATAAAGAATAAAGAATATAGTTGAAGAATAAAGTTGCTGTGAACATTTGTTTTTAGGTTTCTGTGTGGATGTAAATTTTCCTTTCTCTGGAATAAATGCCCAGAGTGGAATTGCTAAATTGTATCATGGTATATGTTTAGTTTTTCTCAGAACTGCCATACTGTTTTCCAGCTGGGTTACCATTTTACATTTCCACCAGCAGTATGTGAGTAACCCAGTTTCTCTGCATTCTTGTCAATATTTCATGTTGCCACTATTTTTTTTTTACTTTACCCATTCTTACAGGTATGCACTAATCTCTCATTGTGGTTTTAATTTTCATTTCCCTGATGTCTAAAGATAAACATATTTTCATGCATTTATTTGCCATCTGTATATCCTCTTTGTTGAAATGATTGTTTGTGTCTTTACCCAATTTCTGATGGTATTGTTTCTTTTTTTTTCAGTTGAGTTTTGAGAGTTCTTGATATATTTTAGATACTATTCCTTCATCAAATATGTAGCTAATAAATATTTCTCTCCCAGTCTATACCTTGTCTTCTCATACTCTTCACAGAGTCTTTCATCGAGCAAAACAGTTTTTAATTTTAATGAAGTCTAATTTATCAGTTTTCATTTTATGGATCTATACTTTTGGTGTCAAATATAAGGACTCTCTCCCTAACCCTAGATTCCTAGATTTTATCCTGTTTTTTTTTTTCTAAAAGTTTTGTATAATTTTATATTTTACAATTGAGTTCGTGATTTATTTTTAGCTAATTTTCATATAAGGTATAAGGCTTAGGTCAAGGTCTTTTTTTTTTTTTAACTTATGAATGTCCAGCTACCCTAGGACCACTGGTTGAGAAGACTTCCTGAAATTTTTCCACTGTATCGCTTTTGCTCCTTCCTCAAAAATGATTCATATATATTTGTGTAGGTCTATTTCTGGGTTTTTTATTTTGTTACATTAATCTGTGTGTCCCTTCACCAATGCCACACTCTCTTGATTACTGTAGCTATAAATAATAAAACTCTTCAAATCATGTAGACTGTTTCCTCTCAGTTCTTTTTAAAATTGTTTTAGGTGGGGCGCCTGGGTGGCTCAGTGGGTTAAAGCCTCTGCTTTCAGCTCAGGTCATGATCCCAGGTTCCTGGGATCGAGCGCCACATCGGGCTCTCTGCTCCGCAGAGAGCCTGCTTCCTCCTCTCTCTCCCTGCCTGCCTCTCTTGCCTACTTGTAATCTCTGTCTGTCAAATAAATAAATAAAATCTTTAAAAAAAATTGTTTTAGGTGTTTAGGTTCTTTGTCTTTCCATATAAATTTTACAATATATATTTAAATATGTGTATATTTAAAATTTTTGTTTGAATTTTTTTAAAGAATTACATTAAACCTACATATCAATTTGCAAAGAATTCACATCTTTACTGTGTTGAGTCTTCCAGTCTATAAACACATATCTTTCCATTTATTTTGATTGTTCTTTGATTTTGCTTATCAGCATTTTGGAGTTTCCATTTTTTTTTAAGGTTTTATTTATTTATTTGACAGAGAGAGAGAAATCACAGAGTCAAGAGAGGCAGAGAACAGGCAGAGAGGCAAGCAGAGAGAGGGGGGGAGGCAGGCTCCCTGCTGAGCAGAGAGCCTGATGCAGGGCTCGATCCCAGGACCCTGAGATCATGACCTGAGCTGAAGGCAGAGGCTTAACCCACTGAGCCACCCAGGCACCCCTAGAGTTTCCATTTCTTGAGCAACTGTTAATGGTATTTTATTTTTAAATTTAGGTGTCCACATGTTCATTGCTATTATATAGAAATACAGTTGGTTTTCTTTATGTTTATCTCATATTCTGCCACCTTCTGAAAATAGTTCTAGAAGACTTATGGATGCCTTGAGATCTGCTGCAAATAGGGACAGTTTTTATCATCCTTTCTAATTATGTGCTTTTCATTTCCATTTTTGCCTTATTATCCTATCTAGAACTTCCAGGACTATACTGAATAAGAGTGGTGAGAGTAGATTTCCTAGCCTTGTTTTTTAGTTTTAGGGGAAATGTATTCAGTCTTTCAACATTAACTTAAGTGCAGTGTTAGCTGTATGGTTTTTGTAGATGTTCTTTATCAAGTTGAGGAAGTTCAATTTCATTATTTTTTTCAATATCAGTTGATTTGATCACCTGATTTTTTTCTGCAGTCTGTATTGTTATTACATTTATTGGTTTTCAAATATTGAACCAGCTTTGTATTCCGAATAAACCCCACTTAAACATGATATAAGATTATTTTTTTATTGCCAAATGATACTTGTTAATGTTTTGTTAAGGATTTTTACATCTATAATCATGAAGAATATTGATTTATAGTTTTATTTGTTGTTTCAAAGTTCTGGAGGCTAGATGTCAGAAATCAGGGTGTCAGTATGGCCATGATTCCTTTGAAACCTGTAGGGGAATCCATCCTTACTTCTTAGCTTCTAGTGATTTGCTGGCAGTCTTTGGAGCTCCTTGACTTTTATCCACATAATTTCAGTTTCTGCCTTTGTCATGCCATGGTGTTGTCCTTGTATTTCCGTGTATTTGCATGGATTTTTTCCTTGTAAGAACATCAGTCATATTGGATGAGGAGCCCACTCTACTCCAGTATAACCTCATTTTAACTAATTATATCTGCAGTGACCCTATTCCAAATAAGGTCACATTCTGAGGTACTGGGACTTAGGTCTTCAGCATATCCTTTCTGAGGGGAAAAATTTAACCTATTCCCTGCATCACTTAAAATATGCATTTATAACTACATCAGACAGTATTACAATTTTTGTCCCACCATAAAACATAATTTAGAAATTTAAAAGGGAAAGAAAAATAAATGTATTACATTTACTCATATTTTTACTCTTTCCATTTTTCTTTCTTCCTCTCTAACATTCTAAGATTCCTTCTCTCCTCATTTCTTTTCTGTTTAGAAAACTTCCTTAGCCATTCTTTTTAGGGTAGATCTGTTGGCATTATATCCTCTGGGTTTTTCTTCATATGACAATGTATCTTGATTTCTTTGCTGGATACAGAATTCTAGGTTGACAGTTCTCTTTCAGAACTTTCTTCTGGCCTTCAGGTTTTCTGGTGAGAGATCCTGTCATTCAAATTGTTTATTTCTATAGTATAGGAGAGGTGTTGCTTCTCTCACTCTTTTCAGGATTTCCCCTTGTCTTTAGTTTTCAAAATTTTATCTGTGATGTGTCTTGATGTGGTGTTTTTGGGTTAACATGTTTGAGGTTAGCTCAGCTTCTTAAATCTGTGGATTTATGGTGTTCTTTTTGTTGTGGGGGGAAGAGTTTTTTGGCTAAATTTGAAAGTCTTTCAGCTCTACCTTTCTTCTCTCCTTCCGGGACACCAGTAACACGAATGCCAGATCTTTTGTTATAGTCCCACCTTCTTATGGCCTGATGAGGAAGTCAGTCTAGACTCCCCACTCAGTCTTTGCAGCATAGATGGGGGGTGAGGCTTGAGGCTATTCTGTAGCCAAACATCACAGTGTGGGGCTATAGAATATTAGTTACTATGTAAATTTTCAGTCTTGCTAGGCTGCCTCTTTCCTGGTCATTTGGCTAGAGAGAAGAGGCTTTTGTTGGGCTGGGGTTTTTTTGTCTGTAACTAGTGGCATTTCTGGGTTGCTATCATCTTCATTTCCAACTCTGGGATATATAAGGCAAAAAGAAAACACACAGAATGTACCAATGTAGTGTAAGTCATGTCCCACAGTATCTAGCCAGTTGGCTGCCTTCTCTCCACCTTTCAGAGTATTCTTATGTTTGTTTTTATATAATATTCAGGATTTTTTATTGTACTTAGTGGGAAGAGCAAGGGAAAGTGTGCCTGTTTAATCTTCCCAGAAGCAGAAGTCCCTTATTTATTCTGCCTTTATTTTTTTAAAGATTTTATTTATTTATTAGAGAGAGAGATCACAAATAGGCAGAGAGGCAGGCAGAGAAAGGGGGGAAGCAGGCTCCCCACCGAGCAGACAGCCCCATGTGGGGCTCCATCCCAGGACCCTGAGATCATGACCTGAGCCGAAGGCAGAGGCTTAACCCACTGAGCCACCCAGGTGCCCCTATTCTGCTTTTAATCTAGGCATCGTAGGGAAGGGTAAAGAAGCATAAAATACAGTTCTTGCCCTAAATCAAGTCCAAAAGATAGGATACCAATACTTTTAGAAACACAAATGATAGTTTTGTAAAAAGTGCTTTAACAGTAGAAGTCCTAGGAGATAAAACATCTTTTTTTTATGTCTTGTCACAGCTACTTTCTTCTATCTCCATTTGGTGATCATTTCATTTAGTATTGTTCATTGTTTACCTATTTGTCTTGTCCATCTATCTTGTGTTTCTTGAAGCCTTAGTTATCATGGTACTTCCTGGAATTCAGAAGAGTGGTTATCAGTAAAGATATTTTAAAATCAGAAAGAACTTGTTTTCTGGGGAATTTTTTGTTGTTGTTGTTTTTTAACTATGACAAGATATATCTGAAAGTCTCTTTTGTAACAAAACATTTAGAAATTGTGGATAAAGCACAATAAACACCCTCTTAAATGCACAGCTGAACTCAAAAAAATGTAAAGAAAATTCTAAAGCATCAAATGTGAAGAAGGAACTGAAAACTAAACTGACAAATAAGTTCTGAAATCATGAGCAGTTACAAGGCACCTTGTCTTTTAGCCTCAGTTTTAGGTAGGAAAAGTGACTCCCCTATGAATTTGTAGTCACTGTTCTGCCTTCCCATAGATTTTGGATTCAAATACACATTACTTTTATTATCTGGGAAACTTCAAGGTCTAAAATTATCTTAAACATTACTAGAGCCCCAGTATATCTGAGAGAAGCAAAAGCAAATTATCTTTAAAGAAATGTAGTTTCATGTAAGCCCCATAGGATTTCTGCATATTGGATGGAGATCAAACAAGTGTGCACAATCAATTCCAAACCAGAGAAGGAAGTAAACTACCATAAGTAAAAGTCATGAGAAACACAAATCAGTTAGAAATAAACTCCCCCAAATCAGATGCTGAAATATAAAATGACTATTTAGGAAATATTTAGTAAAATGAAAGAGAAAATGAAAAGGAACATGAGATTATTGAAAGTGAAATTCTAGATTTGAAAAAGAATCAAAGAACTTCCAACATTAAAAAATATATATTGAAATTTAAACACTCGATGGATAAGCTAAAAATTAAATTAGACACAGATGAAGAGAGAATGAATTAAATTGGAAGGCGAGTCTAAAGAAATAAGCCAGAAAACATTATAGGGAAATAACAATCCTTATTGTGGTTCCAAGGGAAAGAATAGAAAAATTGGGACAGAATAGATATTCAAAGAGATAGTAGGTATAATGTAGATGCTAGAAAACTAAAAGCTGTATTTCCCTTATTTCTTTTGCTGGTAAGTTTCCAGATACACTCAGGTTCTGCCAATCACATGTATTCACATAAGATTGAATTTAGAACCAAGTTAAGTAGGGGAGAGAAATGGTAGTGTGTAAGGCATCCATTTAGTAGTATGAATCTAGGGTATGCATCATGGCTCTGGAAACAAGTGTCATGATAGCTTCCTGATATATGAATTATAGCTAAGGTTATTGTATGATGCTGGGTGCAACAGTAGTCCAGAAGTTTCCCAATTCTCCAGCTTCCTAAATGTGAAAAAGAAAAAAGTTCCTTTGGCAAGATAATTCTGTGGTAGTATTCATGAGTCATTTCTAGAGCGCCTAGTATTTGCTCATTCATCATTTTGTTGGAATTGATTGTTAAATTCTTTTCTGCCCTAAATAGAGCTATTATTTGCAGCTGAATTCTGATTGTTACCTGTATAAAAAGCATACTGAGATTGCTGAAATCCAAAGACAAAGATCTTAACACATCCAGAGACAGAAGATGTATTAACAAGGGAATAGTCAACAACAAACTTATCAACAGCAAAAGTGGAAGCCAAAACACAGTAAACTATTATCTTCAAAATGCTGAGAGAAATTAACCATCAACTTAGAATTGTATACCCAAATATCTTTCAAAAACAGGGACAAGATAAAGGCATTTTAAAACAAAAATGGGGAAAGTTTGCCAATATACCTAAGACTTTCCTTTTAGGAACTACTTTAGCTGGTGCAAAAAAAAAAAAAAAAAAAAGATATATCTTTTGGATTATCTGAACAAAATATTGTAACTGTTTCATATCTAGTTTGAGATGTTTTTAAATGAAACTAAAGTAGTGGACAAAATAATATGAGATACAAGGGGATAATCTTAGTTACATAGTTAGTTCCTAAGGTCCTTTTTATTTGGGAAGAAGGTACAGACAGTGATTAATTTAAGATTTTACATGTGTGTTTTTGATAGTCATTAGAAATAGCAATTGATTTTGTAGTGACTTTCAAAAACATGAGGGAGTAAATGGAATTATATAACTGAATCCAAAAGAAATTAGGAAAAGAAGGGTAAAGGGGGAAGCAGAGAGAAATCAGAACAAATTCAAAGCAGAAAATAAAGGGGTATAAATAATTCAAAATATATTAATAATCACAGTAAATATAAATGGACAAAGCTAAGCAATTAGAAAACAAAGACTCTCAAGCAGGGAAAAGAAATCCAGCTAATGTGCTATTCATAAAAAGCGTGATTAAAACATAAATACACAGTATGGGGGCGCCTGGGTGGCTCAGTGGGTTAAAGCGTCTGCCTTCGGCTTGGGTCATAATCCCGGGGTTCTGATGTCGAGCCCCGCATTGGGCTCTCTGCTCAGTGGGGAGCCTGCTTCCTCCTCTCTCTCTGCCTACTTCTCTGCCTACTTGTGATCTCTGTCTGTCAAATAAATAAATAAAATCTTTTAAAAAATACAAAGTATGTTGTACACACAAAACATACTTAGCTTAAGAATTTTATCTCCTTTCTCAGCAGGTTACCAATTGCAAATAGGAATGAACTAGGAGCCAAAATGTGAAACGAGAAATGAAGCAGCTTTGTGTAGTTAGTAATTTCTAGTTTAAACTGTAACTGAACATTGTGGCTGCATATGTATTATTTTATATTGTACTTTTCCCATCACTGAGGTTTGGACTTTAATAAAAGAAATTCCATAGTTTTTAAATGATGGGGTTTTGTTTTTTTTTTAAGATTTATTTATTTGACAGAGAGCGAGACAGCAGCAAGAGAGGGAATACAAGCAGGGGAGTGGGAGAGGAAGAAGCAGGCTTCCTGCCAAGTAGGGAGTCCGATGTGGGGCTCAGTCCCAGGACCCTGGGATGATGACTTGAGCTGAAGGCAGACACTTAACAACAGGCACCCCAGAAATTCCATAGTTTTTAATATCATAAAATGAGAATATTTCAACAGTATATTCTAGATAGCAATATACTAATTGAAGTGAGTGGTTGTATATATTAAGTTATAGCCTTAATTAAGCCTTTGTTTCTAATGCCTTAACTGTCAAATGATTAAAACTTAAAAGCACAGTATTTTCTAATATTAAAAAGCAGGTATTTTATAAAATTATTTTAAAATTATACAAATTTTATAAAATCATCTGTAAAATTAAAAAGCAAGTATTTTATAACACTAGAAAAGTATTATAGTCAGCATGCTAGACCAAGAAGTAAACACCTAAGTGACTAGAGCAGGTACTGATGCTGTCAGTGTTTAGCACTATGTGCTTCACTATGTTTATGCTACAAAAGTGCCATATTAGACTGTAGCTAGCTAGTACTGCTGCCTTATGTAACTCCAAAGAGGAAAACAGGACTTGATTAACTGAGTGCTCGTTTCTTTTAAGATAGTGCTATTATCCTTGGCTTGGATAGGTCATGCAGATTTATGTGGCTGCTATTTTCATTTACTTAGCATTATTTTAATACCTTGAATGGAGAACCAGATATTCTCTCTTCATCTGATTAGCAATGGCCATTTAACTGTAGTAGTAAAACAAACAAAAAAACATTTTTTATGAAAATTGGTGACAGCTGGCACTTAAGATCAGAAGAGTTGTTTATACTTGATGCTTAAGATGCTCTCTGCCCAAAGCTCTGAAAGACTTTAAGATAGAAAGTAATACTTACTACAATACTGAGTTTTCATAGAATTATTACATTTGATAATAAAACCCACCTATTTGGGGCACCTGGGTGGCTCACTAGGTTAAGCCTCTGCCTTCAGCTCAGGTCATGATCTCAGGTTCCTGGGATCGAGCCCTGCATCAGGCTCTCTGCTCAGCAGGGAGCCTGCTTCACTCTCTCTCTGCCTACCTCTCTGCCTACTTGTGATCTCTGTATGTCAAATAAATAAAATTTTTAAAAATCTTAAAAAAAAAAAACCCACCTGATTAGTTTCAAAAAATCCACATAAACACACAGTACTTTTTTTTTTTAAAAAGGGTATAAAAACAATATGTGCCACACAAATACTGACTAAAAGAAAGTTGGACTAGCCATTTTAATAACGAAAAAAATTTAAAGCTTTATTTAAAACAAATGTGTTTGCTACATTATTATTAAAGGATTTAATTTATGAGAAAAAAAGCAATTCTAAACCTTTCATGGAAAATTTTAAGCAAAAATTGACAGAATTACAAAGAGATGTATATCAGTGCTCCATCATGCTGAAATTATTTTAACACAGTAAACATATTAGCCAGGATATGGACAAAATTTAAATAATACAATAACAAATTGATTTAATATATTTAAATTAAAGAAGTTTGGTCTTCTCAAGCATGCATGAAGTAGTTATTAAATCTACTAGACAATAGTTTTATTTTATTTTTTATTAACATATAATTTATTATTTGCCCCAGGGATATAGGTCTGTGAATCCTCAGGCTTACACATTTCACAGCACTCACCATAGCACATACCCTCCCCAGTGTCCATAACCCAGCCACCCTAACCTTACTCCCGCAACCCTCAGTTTGTTTCATGAGGTTAAGAGTCTCTTATGGTTCGGACACTAGTTTTAAAGCAAGGTTCAGCAAACTTTAGAGTATAACATGTTCTCTGACTATAGTATAATTAGTTAAAACAGAATTAGTCAAAATAGCCCATGTATTTGGAAACTTAAAACCATACTTGTAAATACAAGTAAAAAAAAATTGCAGTAGAAATAATACTTACAAAGTAATCACAGTGAAAGTGCCACAGATCAAGTACTACAAAGTACTGGTTCTTAGTGGGAAATTTATGCCTTAGATGTTTACATTAGGAGTAGAGAAACTGAAGAATAATGAATTAAGCAGACAACTTCAATAATTAGAAAAAGGATCAATAGAATCAATCCACACAAATGAAGAATGGGACTATGAAAGGGCAGAAATTAAAGAAAAGAAAACATATAATATTGAAGATCAACATCTTCAATCTAATTTTCCTCCCTTCTGAAACCCTACTAAGACTCAATAAAGTATAAACCCACAAGAAGACTGAATAAAATTTTTAAAGCTGGAAAATAGATGGATTACTGCTAACCCAAGAAAGCCAAATTTTAAACAAAGAACCTCCAGTTTACATCTTCTTAAGTACCAAGTATCAAGCATTAACCCAAAAGACAGTTTGGAAAAGCAGATGAAATTGGGTTCTAAAATAAGGAGGGCTGGTTAAAAGCCTCAAGAAACTGTTAAATGCTTACATCCCCTCACCTGCTCCATACCACGGAACAACTACAGGAGCCTGTAGGTTTATTCTCTGGTAATGGTGATCAATGTCTCTAGATTGGGTTTGCCAGACAGTGAGCATGTCAATAACATGGTGAAATCAGAGAAATTGGGTGACCTTACGCACTTTGAATGTTGAATGTAAAAGCCTCTAAGCAGAAAATTGAGAGGATCTTCTTTTAGGGAATATGAGAAGCCTTTAAGACCTAAGATACTAATTTGGGGGTTCTCTAACAATTGGCCCAGCAAAATAACCCTACAGTAAAGGTTACTAGTCTAAGGGCCTCAACCACATGCTTAGAGTTTGTGGTCACCTTTTAAGTTTCCCGTTCTTAAGAATGAGGAGACAGTGCCAGACAAGAGGAATGCATCCAGTATGAAAGACAGAGGCCAAAACAAATAAGGGACGGGTGGGGGGGAGTCAACTTAGAAGAAACAACTTATGCATGAAGGAGAAAACTTCAAATATAACAAAACAACAAATACCATTAATCCATTCATGTTTCTAGAAATACACTATAGTGTATCATAGATATACTATGAAATCAAGAGTAAGATGCAAGATTAAAAAAAGGAGCATTCAGAGAATCCCCCCCACTAAAGATACTAAAAATATGGTAAAATGGAAAACTGCAGCGAATGGTTTGAAAGATACAGTTGAAGAAGTCACTGGAATTCCTTCTCCTGAACATATATTGTGATTGCATTATGATCCATCATCCCCCATCCACCAGTAAGAATCTACCACAGGAAAGGCACTAAACCCATGGTGTGGTCCAGAGTAAACAAGAGCACAAGGCCTCAGGACCCTTGGGCCCACTCATCACCACTGCTATGGAGAAACAGTGAAGTGTTTCCTCATGTCTGTGGGTTTCACAGCAGAAAAGACAGAAGCAAACACACACACACACACACACACACACACACACCTGGGTGCCATCAGGATGATGACAAAGAAATGGAGAAGAGACTCAATAGAAATATTACTAGACCAGATGCAAAGACAGTGCAGATAAAATGGAAGGGAAAGAATCTTTACCAAAATTACTTAAAATATCCTGCAATTGAAAGACATGAGTTATTACATTGAAACAACCACTGGCTATTCAACACAATGGGTAGAAATAGACCCATGCCAGTTTCAGAATTCTTGACAAGGAAGATTCCACAAGTTTGTAGAGTTAGAAGGCAGATATACATATGAAGGATCAGAAATCAGAATCGTTTGGGGCTTATCAAAACAAAACTGGCAGCTAGAATTCTAGAATTCTAACTTAGAATCCTGCAGCCAACCAGACTACCAGCTCATATATTTGAGTTCTTTAAATAAAACCTTATAGCCCGTAAACTATTACTGGAAACCTACTGAAGGATGTATAAGGAGAGAGTAAACAGAAAAGGAGGAAGACATGAGATAACAAGACATAGGAAATCCAACACTGAGAGAGGTAAAGGCAATTCTCAGGGTGAAGAGGAAGGGAAGGAATTTCTCAGCTGATAGCTATACACTAGTGAGGAAGGTAGTTCAGAGTAAAGCAATGTTACACCAGACCCACAGGTGTTGAGGGCCTTCTGTATTACCCATTCTCATATCTGATAATAATGGGTAGTCTGTCCCCAGAATCTTATCTGTACTTAGCTTATAGGGACCATGTGCTGATGAAATTCTTGCTCTCTCCTCTGTACCCTGCTGCCTGGATAACCAAAGACATTCATTTCACCCCACAGAAGAATTTTGCTTTGAACTACCGCTGAGAGCTGAAGATTGGCCCTGGTAAGTAAGCTTAGAAGCAGAAAATAGAGAGTACCCTACTCCCATTGATCATATTCTGTCACATCTCAGCATCTGGCCCACACTGCAACCCTGCCAGATGCCTTCACTTTGTTGAGCCCTGTGTTTCCTGGGACTCGTTCTTGCCTCCCCTAAATGGGGTTATGATATAATCTGAAAAGCTGAAGACAGACTGTGACTCTCTTAACCTAATCTTCTCTGAGAACCTTCATCAAACAGTGGCAATAATGCTTTTTCCTCTGCACAGTCAGGTTTGTGCTTTCCTCATGGTTCTTAAATTACCCTTTTTCATTCATTTATATACAAATACTAACAGGTAAAAATAAGAAAATATTTGAGAAAATCTATTCTTATCATTCACCATACTTTTAAAAAAAAGGAGAAAAAGTACATGAGGATAGCAGATTTGGAAAGAGTATTCTGTAAAGTTCAACAGCTATTTATAAACTAAAGACAATAAAAACCTTTACAAATTAGTAATAGAAGGGAACTTTCTTAACCTGTAAACTCTACAACATCTAACACATGTGGTAATAAAGTGTTTTTTAAAAAGTCATCTTTAAAATGAAGAATAAAACAAGAATATGTATTATCACCACTTATATTCAAGCCTTTTATTGAAGGCTTGTCCAATAATAGTATTTGCAGATCACATGATCATGTACAGAAAATGTCATAGGACATGTACCAAAAAACTTCTAGGAGTAATAAGTTGGAATTCAGCAAGGTCATGAAATTCAAATGAATATTCAAAATTCATATTTCTATATACTAGCAGCAAATAATTGAAAAGAGAAATTTCAAAAGTACAGTTTCCAGTAGCACCAAAACACATCAGATGTTTAAAGATTAAAATGTAGTGACTGTATGTAGGACCTGCATATGGGAAACTACAACAAATAGTTTTTTGCTGAGAAAAATTAAAGAAGACCTAAACAAACGGATAGGTGGACCATTTTCATGGATTAGAAAACTCAATATTGTTAAGATGTCAGTTCTCCCCAACTGATCTGTAAGTTTAATGCAATCACAATCAAGATCTCTGCAGGCTTTTTGGTAAAAATTGAGAAACTGAATCAGAAATTTATAAGGGAATGAAAAGGATCTAGAAGAACCAAAGCAGTTAAAAAAAAAAGACATGGGCGCCTGGTGGCTCCATTGGTTAGGCATCTGCCTTTGGCTCAGGTTATGGTCCCGGGGTCTTGGGATCGAGTCCCACATCCAGCTCCCTGCTAAGTGGGGAGTCTGCTTCTCTCGCTCCTTCGTATTCCCACGCTCTCACGTGCGCTCTCTCTCAAATGAATAAATAAAATCTTTTAAAAAAAAAAGAATGACAAAGTTAGAGGACTTAACACTCCTTAATTTAGTCTGTGCTACACTGATCAAGACAATGTGGTATTGGTGGTAAAAATGAAATATAGATCAGTAAAATATCCGCAAGTAGACTATTCATCCATACTGACCTGATGTTAAGTAACATTCAAAGGTAATTCTGTGAGGGAAAAGATAATCTTTTCAATAAATTGCCCTGAAATAACTGGATATTCTTATTTTAAAAATGAACTTGAACTCCTGCTATTACAAAAGTTAATGCCATTACAAAAATTACTAGAATTGAATCATATCCCTAAATGTAAAAACTAAAATTATAAAACTTCTAGAAGAAATTATAGAAGTCTTTGCAGACAGACTTTAGTTAAGCGAAGTTATTAAATAGGATACAAAAAATACAGACTAAATGAAAAATACTGATAAATTGAACTTTATCAAAATAACAACTTTTTTTCTTCAAAAGACATTTAAAAATGTGAAAAGCAAATCACAGACTTGAAGAAAAATATATATCCAACAAAGGACTTAATGTTTAGAATATATAAAGAATTCTTACAACTCAATAATAAGGCAAACAATTTTTTTAAATAGGCAAATAAATATTCAACAAACTGTAACAAAGAAGATTAACGTGGATGGCAAATAGGGCACAAGAAGATGTTCCATAACATTAGTCATTAGGGAAATGCAAATTAAAACAATGTTGAGATACCACTAACATCTACAAGGAACAAGTAAAATGAAAAAAATCTACCCATGTTATATGAAGTGTTGGTGGGGATATAGAACAAAAAACTCAACACTGCTGGTGGAAATGTAAAATGATACACTTAGGAAAACAGATTAACAGTGCCTTAATAAGTTTGACATTCACCTGCCGTACAATTCAACTATTCTTCACCTTTTTACCCAGTAGAAATGAAAGCAAACATTCATACAAAAACTTACCTATCAGTGTTCATAGCTGTTTTATTTGTTATAGAAAAAAATGGAAACAACAGTAATGTCCACCAACATTTGGACAGATAAACAAATTGTGGTATATCCACACAATGGAATACCACTCAGTGATTAAAGGAAATGAAGTATTGATACACGTAACAACATGGATGAATTTTAAAATAATTATGCCAAGTGAAAGAAGCCGTACAATGAAGAGGATATATTGTGTTATTCCATTTATACAACGTTCTAACTAGCTTTTGGAGATGATGGATATGTTTAGTATCTTGATTGTAGTGTTTCATGGATATATACAAATGTGCTGATCAAATGTACACTTGAAATATAGTCAGTTAAATGTAAGTCAGTGATACATCATTGAAACTATAAAAATATATAAGCTACTGTTCTTATTTTGGGTAACTCACTAAGCTTCAGTTTTCTTATCGGTGAAGTGCAAAAACTAATACCTGCCTCACAGGGTTTATTTGAAGATTTTATTCATTTGCCTGTGTATCTAATCGACTGTGGTGCCTGCCTGACACAGAGCAGGTGACTCAGTCAATGTTAATTCTGTTGCAACACAACCTACTTCTTCCAGGGGACTGATAAAAGTTATTGGGGGCCTTCAGATTACTTTCTTGAAACACTTAGCAAAGTCTTAATGGCATATTCTTCCTCATTTTTAATGGCTAAATGTAATAGGCAAATGTATTAGAGAATTTAATAGATAGGTTTGCATTTAATACTAATGAAAACCTTTCCTTTTCCTGAAAGCAGTGGCTTCAAGCTCTGAACATGACATGACTTAACAAAATTTCAGTTTGTTGTTCTTTTTTTTTTCCACAGGGTCTATCCATGGCTCAGAGGACTGGGTTATACATCCTTGGGCATATTTTTAATGGGGTTTCTATTATGGAACATAGATAACATCTTTTGTGATTCACTGAGGTAAGATATATTTTCAATCTTTAAGAAATATTTTTGGAAGCAATTTATTAAGCAGAAAATTTCATAAGCATATAGAATTACTAGTGCCATGAAGTGAATTTTTGCCATTGTTGAAGCTAAATTCTGAGAATACTTGTTTAATTAACCTAAAAATTTGGACCTAAGACTATTTCATAATATCTGTAGGGATTTTTGCGTGTATATATCACAGAATTATGGAGTGGATCAGATGTTAACTAGGCCTCTGAAATCTGCCCAATCTGCTGTGTTGAAGAAATACTAAGGATTTGTAAGAAGCATATGAGATACATGTATATAATTTTGTACTTTAATATACTTAATGTTATTTTCTAAGAAAGGCAAGTGTTCTCTTTACCATCTTGTCAGCAATTATGTATTGACTAGAGTTTGAATTTTGGGTCTCTGGGCTTAGTCTGTCACTAAGATAAATATCTTTCTGTACCTCAGTTTCCATAAAATGAACATGTTCAACAGGTTAAACTAATGGGTTCTTCCAACTCAAAATTTTGTGCCTAAAGTTTTGCATAAACACATAAATTGAAAAGCACCAGAGAGAGGCAATCAGCAAAATTTAGACTGTGAGAAAGCTACAAGATGAATGACGTGGTCTCTTCGACATAAATTGCAGAGGGCGTAAAAAAAGAGGAACATACAGATTAAAAGAGATTTAAGGGCGCCTGAGTGGCTCATTCAGTTAAGTATCCAACTCTTGATTTTGGCTCAGGTCGTGATGGCGGGGTGGAGAGATGGAGCCCTGTGTGTCAGCCTCTGCACTCAGTGTGGAGTCTGGGATTCTCTCTCTCCCTCTGTCCCTCCCCCTACAGGTGTGCTTGCGCACACTTGCACTCTCTCTCTGGATGGGAGGAAGGAAGAAAGAAAAAGAAAGAGGAAAGAAAATATTTAAAAATATATGAGATTTAAGAGATAGGATATATCAACCAAATGCAATGTGTTGATTTTTTTTAAATTTTGATTCAAGCAAAACAACTGCAAAACAAAATGTTAAACTCATGAGACAATTGGAACTTTAATCAGTAATTGAATATTTCATGATAGTAAGAGATTATTGTTAATATTTTATTTGTGAAAATGGTATTACTGTTGTGTTTTAAGTAGTTTTTTTTTTAAGATTTATTTATTTATTCATTAGAGCAAACACAAGTAGAAGGGATAGAGGGACAGGTAGAGAGAATCACAAGCAGACACCATGCTGTGTGAAGCCCTACTTGGGGCTTGATTTCATGACCCTGAGATCATGACCCCAAGATCAGAACCTGAGCAGAAACCAAGAGTCAGTAACTCAACCGACTGCACCACCTAGGCACCCTATAAAGAGCTTTTAATCTTTAGAGACGCATACTGAAATATTTAGAATTAAAATGATACAATATCTAGGATTTGCTTCAAAATATGGAAGGGGAGAAGTGGATGTGAGTCTCAATAGTTGGCTAAGTTATTTAAATTGTTGAACCTGGATAATGGATGTATTATAATTTTGCTCACTTTTGCACATGTTTAAAATTTCCCATAATAAAAAATTAAATAAGTAAATATATATTTTAAATGTATACAAACAAACTAGTAATATACCTTGCTTAGAAAACTAAGTTCTGAATGAGTGATTCTGAATCCGTATTACTCATCAGAAGCCCCATTAAAGAGAGCACTTACGCTGCCGAGATAAGTCATCATCCTCTGGGTTAAGAGCCACTAAGAAATGAAGTAGGTTCTTAGAGATGGTAATTGTCTCAAAAATTCATGGGATATCTAGAGAAGTAGTTTTAAATTAATTGTTTTCCTTCCTTCCAGTAAATGAGAAATTAATATGGTACACACTTTAATCAAAAGATGTAGAATTTGAGACTCAGCTGTGCCACTTGGCTGAGTGACTTGGGCAACTTGGTCTCCGAATTTTAGGTTCTTCACCTGTAAAGCAAAGCTAATAATATCCACTTCAAAGACTCACTATGAAGTGAAATAATATATACCAAAAGTACTTTATAGACTGTATGGTGCTCATCCAAGATGAAGGTTGTGTGTAGGGCAGGGAAAAACATGTATCTGGCTTTTGAGTGAATAGCTACATAGACCAGTGTTTCCCAGATTGTGTTCCAGGAAATACTTGTTTCATAAAGTGTTAGTAAGATACTACTTGAAGAAAGGGTTCTGTCCATTAGTACATTACCTAAAAAAAAAGAAAATGAAAATAACTCTTGTGTAGTTCTGATAGGACTTCTCAAAGCCTTCATTCTATTAATAGACATTGCAGTCTCCAGGAGGGCAATAAACTATATACTACTTTCTGTGGGTTTTTTTGAACACAGAATCATTTCTTCATGGAACTCTGGTAGGATCACTGTTCCTCAAAATATACTTTGAAAACAATATGCAGACTACAGCAGATTTAAGGAAATTAAATAATTGCCATATGTGAGAATAACATTTCAAAATGCTCAAAGGCTGTCAGCAATAGTTGCTAAATATTTTTAAAAAATAGTAATAATGGTGATTTCCCCCCCCTCTTTACACAGGAACTTTCGAAAGAAGGTGCCACCTATCATAGGTGTTGCCACACAGTTTCATGCATGGTGGCATATTTTAACTGGCCTTGGTTCTTATCTTCACATCCTTTTCAGGTAGGAAATAGAGACTTTTTTTTTAGAATTGTTTTTTCCTTTACTTTTCAAATGGGATGGTGTAAATATAAAATGTCAGAGACAAAAATCAGGAACCTATCTTCTAGCTTTGCCTCTGCACCTGGGTGACCTTAAACAAGTCCCTTCCCCTCTCTGAAGCTTGGTTAGTTTTCTTATCCTTTTTTTTTTTTTAAGGTTTTATTTATTTATTTGTCAGAGAGAGAGACTGAGCAAGCAGTGGGAGTGGCAGGCAGAGAGAGAGGGAGAAGCAGGCAGGCTCCCTGCTGAGCAGAAGGCAGATATGGGACTCTTTCCCAGGAACCTGGAATCATGACTAGAGCCGAAGGCAGAGGCTTAACTGACTGAGCCATCCAGGTGTCCCTAGTTTTCTCATCCTTATGGTGAGATGGTTGTACTAACTGACCTCTGACACATGATTTACATTTTAAGTAATCATTCATCTCCTTTTTAGAGCAAGTAGGATGTAAACATTTCTGTTTCTTATTTATCAACATATCTTTATTTATAGAGAATAAATTTAGAGGGAGAAAAGCAGCCAGATCCTCTAAGTAGCAGACTGGGAAGGCATGAGTGTTAGAAGTCCCCAGCTTAATTTGTCTCTTTCCCTGAAATAAGTTGGTTGTCACTTCTCTTCCCTTGCTCAAGAGTCTGTTGGAAGACAATCATTTATAACAAAAATGAAACTAGAATTCTCTCTGATCATACTATTCAAATAATGTCTCCATATCATTCTCCCCTTATCAGGCCTTATTTTTCTTCAAAGCATTTATAAACAGTTTATATATATTTATTGCTTGTCCCCACCAGTAGACTTAAAGTTCCTTGAGGTGTAAGGGACTTTATCTTATTCATTGCTACTCTCAAATGCTTAGAACAATACCTATCAGATAGTAAGCTCTCAGTATATATTGTTAAATGATTTAATGAATGTGTACCTATTGATCTCTTTACAAGGGGGTCAGAATATGTTTAATCTCAAATTCTTCTCAAGAATTGAGAGAGCTAAAATATTTCTAGAAAGGGGAAAAAATTATTCTTTGAACTAATATGAAAATGAAAATTTACTCAACTGAAATTTGTGGAATACTTCCTTAAAATAACGTTGGCATCTCACCTCTCTGGAGATAACTTATTTAGGCAACCTGAATTATCTAAAATATAACTACCTGAGAATTATAGAAAAAAGACTTTTGGGCAGCTAAATAAGAATCATTGCATTCATGCTGTGAAGAGCTCAAGGTTATTAATCATGGAAGAGCTCTTAAACTCTGACTATAAGTATATTTATTTTACTTTATGCAACCTGTTATTACTATATTGATTATTTGGAGTCTCAGCCCATAGCATTTTAGAAATAGCTAATTTAAAAGGGAAGGGATAGGAGATGTTTGAGGAAATTGAAAAATTATAGAAAAGGAGAAATAAGAATGAGCCTGACAATTACAAACTTAGCACTTTAACGCTGCCCAAGAAGTCCCAAGGACATTACTGCAGTATACTACAATTCAGTAGTAAATTTCTATAATAAATAAGAAGTGAAAGTATACTCATTATATGTTATTTTAAAAGGTTAGGGTTCAGGGCGCCTGGGTGGCTCAGTGGGTTGGGCCAAAATCTCGGGGTCCTGTGATCGAGCCCTGCGTCGGGCTCTCTGCTCAGCCGGGAGCCTACTTCCCTCTGTTTGCCTACTTGTGATCTCTCTCTCTCTCTCTCTCTGTCAAATAAATAATTGAAATCTTAAAAAAAAAAAAAAAGGGTTAGCGTTCCCACTTTCCCTTTCCCGTTTTCACCTTCCCCTTTCCATCTCCCTGTCACTTTCTCCTTCTCTTCTCCTGTTATGGAAACCCTTCAGGGAAGCGGGGTAATGATGGGAAGAAGTGCTGTGCCGAGGTAGCAGCATTCAGTGTCTGAGGAATGAGGAAAGGAGGCCAGTGGTAGCAACATGCTGAGCTTCCAAGAAGATCTGGTGGTGGTGGGGAAATGGCTGCTGTGCCCTGCAAGGAAACAGAGTGATGAGGTGAAGGGATATGGCGGGGTGTGTGAAGGAGGTGGCTGGAGTTAGGAAATGGGTTACACTGAATTAGTAAATTCATTGATTAAACAATAAGTAAATATATTGTGCATCATAAAAGCCTGATTTCTCCATTGTCTCAGAAGGGATTTACAAATATGGAAAGAGGGAAAGCCAGACAGAATCTTGAGAGGTTTAGATTGGAATTTAAATTATAGGGGCACCTGGGTGGCTCAGTCAGTTAAGTGTCTGGCTTCAGCTCAGGTCATGATCTCAGGGTCCTGGGATTGAGCCACATGTCGGACTCCCCGCTGAGTGGGACATCTGCTTGTCCCTCTCCCTTTGCCCCTCCCCTGCTTGCTCTCTCTCAAATAAATAAATACAAATCTTTTTAAAAAAGTATTAGTATGAACTCATATGTGACACAAACATAAATGTACACACAGATATGGAAGAAGTTATGTGTGTGTGTTGTATAAATTAAAATACATGTGTATATATATGCTAGCACATACGTGTATCACCTAGCTCTATGAAACCCTGTGAAGGCTGAAAGGCAAGCTTTGGCCTTGTAAACCTGAGATAGTGTGAATATCAAGATTAAATAGCAAGGGTTTCAAGTTAAAACCCATTGAATAAAATGAGAATCTGTGAGTGCATACTAATATAAATAAATGAGAAGGGAAGTCCTCCTTACAAAAGAATGCCAACTAACAAATGTAGAAGGAACAATGGACACAAATGATTACCATTTGGTAGCCATCTTAGGGATAGTTGATATGTATTATGTATCAGTGGATGCTCTGGCTGATAGGTGGGAGTATGATGAAGAACACATATTGGTGTAATTTAGAATATCTCTCCATGAAATACTAATACAGAGGGGGAAATGGTGACTTTACAGTGAAAAAAACTGGCAGCAACCAACTTGACTGTGCATTTAAGGTTAAGATTGTCCATGACAGAGCATGTCAATATGGTATGTCTCCTGATAAAATGCACTGAAATGAGCTCAGCATCATTTCTGTAGTATTTCTGCCAAAAATGCATGGCCTGGGTCTGGTTATGAGGAAATATTGATGGTTTTATGTTGAAGGTCCTTCTACAGAATCAAAGTCTTATACTTTTTAAAACTATCAAATTCATGAGACAAGGAAATACTGAAGAACTGTTCTAGTTAAAAAAAAAATTAAGATATGAAAACTAAATGCAGTGCATGTTTCTAGATAGCAAACTGGATCAGAAAGGAAAAAGAAATTACTGGGACAGTCAACAAAATTAGAATGAAGTCTTGAGTTGGATGTTAGTATTGTATTAATTTCCTGAGTGGAAGGGTTGTATTACAGTAATTTAGGACACTGTCCTTGTTATATGGTGATACGTATTAGAATATTTAGAAGTGGTGGGTATCATGTCATTCAAAGACTCCATAGGATATATATACACTTGGACATACGTGTGTGTGTGTGTGTGTGTGTGTGTGTATGTAAAAACAAATGTGGTTAAATGATAACAGTTTGGCATCTGGGAGACAGGGTATAGAAATTCTTCATACCAATCTTAAAACTTTCCTGTAAATTTGAAACTATGTTTAAATTTAAAAAATAAAGGAGAGGAGAAGGCCAAGCCTCCAGATGATGATGGAGGGGAGGGGGTTGAGATATTAGGTGTAAATAAGCAAATAGAAAACTGATCATATAATTGGTAATCAAAATGCCTTCTAAAACAGTAGGATATCCATTTTTGTGAAAAAGACAGGGCTAAATATACATTTATGCTCATAAATACCTAATTATCTTTGTAAGGGTTTATGTTAACTGGTAAGTGCCAGCATTTATCTCTGTGCTGAAGGTACCAGGTAGGAGACAGATCTTTTCCCTATGTACTCTTCCAAATCTTTACCAAATGATTATATTACCTATTTTTAGAAAATTTTTTAAATAAAACAATGAGATTTTTTTATATCCATTAAGTGAGCTCTATAATATTTTAAAATTTCCTTCTGTATTCCTTAGTTGCAGGGAAATGATATGGTCACGCATTACTTATCATTGTAAATTGATGTAACCCATTTGGAAAGAAATTTGATACTATATGTGTTTGTGAAAATAAAATATTTATATTTTTTATCCCAGTTATATTCCTTGGAATTTATCCTAAAGAAATAACCCAGAAAAGTGAAAATGTGTGTGTAAACTCAATTATGTTTATTACAGTGTTTCTTAATCAGCAAAGCAGCAATATTAATAGAAGAAAAAGAAATTACACAATAGGGTAGAATTATAAAATAGATTATAGTATATCTTTTATTCAGCTATTTAAAATTATGTGAAAATTTTATAGCAACTTAGAAAGATATTTGGATTATTTGGCTTTTTAAGTGAAACAAACAGACTAAAATCATATGTAGGTAATTATTAACCCTGTGTAAAAACTATCAGGACAAGGGTTAAAGTAAATACAGAAAACAATGAAGCATTTCGATTATGTTTGGTGGCAGGGTTTTGACTTATTTTTTGTTTTGTTTTGTTTTCTATTAATGTTAAAATGTTTTACTTTGATTTTTTTTTTTAAGGAGTCAGGGAAGATAGAATATGTTCTAGACATATTTCATCCTAAATAACTAAAATAAAAGAAGCTTGGATATTCAAGCTTCAGTTATGGAAATTTTTTTTATTCTTTGGGTACCTCATCGAATGAAGCATGCAAATAATATTTCAGAGGGATGATTTGAGAATTTAACAATATAACATATGTGCCCTTTCAGACTTAAATACTGTACAAATGTTTGTTTCAAACAAAGAGTTAATACTGGGGAGTAAAAATATCTGAGCTTGGAGCTTTACTTCCATCACTTTGTAACTGTGTAACAGTCTTGAGCCAAGTTATTTACTTGCCGTGTATACTGATTTAGAATCCAGTATCATCTTCATAGGTTACTTATTCTAAAGCTACTGTGAGGAAGACTTTCCTTACCTTCCTGATGATCTCATACCTGTATTGTAATCCTTAAAGAGCTGATATAACCACTTCCAGAATATTCTAATCCTTGCTACCATATATATTCAAAGATAAAACTGGCAGTTGTGACATGAATCATCAAGTGTGAGTGGAGTGCTCCCTACTAAACTACAAACATCCTGAGGTCACAGTCTGAGAATATTCATTTCTGTCTTCCTTAGCATCTTGCCAAGTGTTCTGCATAGAGTAGCTCCTCAAAAATTGGTTGCCAAGTGAACAAAGAATCTACTAGGATTGCTTTCTTTGTGTGTATACAGAGGCACTGTGCTTAAATTTCTCAGCAAGCCAGTTTGTATGAATTAAAAATTAATCTGAAGTGCTTTCCCTCCCTCCCCTTTTCTTTTAGTTTATATACAAGAACTCTTTACCTGAAATACAGGCCAAAAGTAAAGGTAAGCTCCCTTCCTAGGGGTGGGTGTGTGTGCGTGTGTGCATGCATGTGTGGGTGTCTTGGGAGAGGCTTGGTGTTGGGAGGATGGGTCCCAGGTGGAAGAAGGGGTTGGGGTGGAAAGGTAGTAGACAAAGTACAAACTTTGGAACCAGATGCTTTTGAATCTTGACCAGGTCTTCCATGTACTGCTTTATGACGTTGGGCAAGTCTGTTCTTTTTAAGCCTCAGTTTTTTCAACAATAAAATGGAACTGTCAATAGCTACATTACAGAGTTGTTTTAGAATCTGAGATGATTAAAATGCCCAGCTCCATGCCTGACAAAATAAAAGTTTAATCCATTTAAATAAATTAAATAAAAATAGTTTCTGAGCTCTGGTGCAAGTCTGGAAAGACTATGCCATATTCAGGCTACTCATACCAGGATAGTTGTTAGCACATCTAGCTCATAGGTTTTTTTTTTCAGGCATGACATGCGGTAGTTACCTTCTTTCATTTTGCCCTAACTTGTTTCCAAACAGTTTCTCTTCGGAATCTGGCCAGTGATCCTGTTTGAGCCTCTCAGGAAGCACTGATGAGTTATTCCACCAAGAAAACAAAAAAGCACCTACCATAGCCTGGCCAAATGAATAAGGAAATCCTTAAAGATCTACACATTCAAATATATTATGACCATCAGAGTAAAGAAGTGACTTTCTGAGTAATGCTGCCAGTCACACAGAGAATAAGGAATGGAGCATGTTGGATATTTAGCTTGTGTCTTTATCTCATTGTCCTTCTCCTCCTCACCCTCACTCTAAAATGTTAAAAAAAAAAAAAAAAAAAACAGACATGATATGTGTGTATATACTCAAATGCTGGAAAAATGAGGCTTTTCTTAACAGGTTAACAGTTTGTGTGGATCATAGGAAATTGACCTCCTTCCCTTTTTTGATAAGGGTTGCATGTGAATTATATTTGCTTAATATTTGATTAAATAATCAAAACAGCTAAGTATCGGAAAACCCCATATCCAGATGGCCAGCTGTAGAACCAGCACTTAGCAGTGTAAGCCTTGATTTATATTCTTGTCATAGTAACCTCATGAATGATTTTCCAAGGTGAAAAATAGTTCTGATAATTCTTCACTGTCTGATGGTTCTTCACTGTCTTCCTTCGTGCTAGTCAGTATGTCATAAGCTCCATCCTGCTGCTAGGTTCCATACTTGCCATATCCCAGATTTGCAGTGGGCTCTGAGGTGTCTTTGTGTGGCCACCGCCAATTAGAGTGGGTGGGTCATCTTGTAATATTTACGAAGACCATGAGGACACTTGTAGAATGTTATACCTCCAGCCAGTTAAGAGTGGTTTCTCAGTTTTCTTTGATCTTTGCAGATCTTTAAGTTTCACTGGTATTATGGCTAGGCAGACATGACTGGTGGTCTGGCCTACTCCCCCCACCATATTCCATCCTCTTAGCCTAACTTATTTGAAGTTACCAGTGAATATTGTTACACTCTTTTTCAATTATGCCATATTTTCCAGTTTTCAGAGAGGCTATGGTTATGCCCAGGGAAATGTTTCAGGTTAACTAGAGCGAAAATGATCAGGATCCTTTTTACCTAAAGCTTATTAGAATATCTGCCCCTTCAATTTTTTGAAGGAAATAGATATGAGTTGAGAACAGCTCTAACTTACTTGAACTTGTAACAGGACTCACCAAAATTAAAGTGCTAAGAAATGGCAGTGAAATATCATTGTAAGGCAGCTAGTTCTAACTTAGCTTTGAACATATAACAAATTGAATCACTTTTCACAAACATAACACCTGTCTGGAGTAAAAACCTGATTTGGCCCCTTTGCTGATGTATCACCATATTTGTAGCTCCATACCATTTGGTATTTTTGCAACTTTTTCCTGCTCATGCATTATAAAATCCAGATTGTTTTTACCACATGGTGACATTGACTCAGATTAAATCCTGAAGCTACAACTTCAAAAGGAGAATCATTTTTTTTCTTATGCAAAGGTATAAAATACTGCTATCATTTCTCCAGTATGTAGTAAGTCTCCTTGGTACAAATTTAAAACCAATACAAATTTTGTTTTTCTTCACCTATTAGCCTTAGTTTTAGTCAAAGTACTATTTTTCTTACCTTAGTGTGCCAGCATGCCATTAGGCAGAGAATTCTGCCTACTTTTATGATCTTCCAGCAAGAAAAAACACTTGCCAAAATAAATCTAAAGAACTTTGGTTGTGCCTTAAGAAAATCTAAATCTAAGCCGTTCCAACACACAGCCCATAAGACTGTTCTTTTGCCACAAGATTCTGACTTCTGGCTACATGTCATGTGCCATCTTACATTTTTTTAATAAGTTCATTTGTTTCACACCATTGTCTTTTTGTACCTTTCTTTCAAGATACACTTCTGTGTAAAGAATTTATATATGGCAACAAAGGCACAGCCTTCTTGACAGTGCAGCTAGGTGTGTGCCACCGAGTTTCTGTGTATCACAGTCAGATGAGGTATGGAGAGCTGCCTCCACTGACACTGGGGTCCTTTCCAGCAGCTTGCTGAATGAGTTCAGCTGCCACCCCCTGGAGTCGCTTGAAGAAGGTTGTTAACACCTCAGTGGAGAAGCATGGACACCACTGGATGACTTGTAATGCTGTGGCCAGTTCTTCAGAGACCCTTGTTTCTGCTGTAAAAACAGCAATGTGAAAGCAAAAAGGATCTTAGAAGTATTGAAAAGAAAGCAGAGACTGAATCCAGACCCTTAACTCTCCAAGTTAGTCTGTGCCTCTCATGTGGCTCTCCTTCTAGTGGCCTAAGTATTTGCACACTCCAGACTTTGTTTCTGTGCCATAGTGAGTATTATGGAAATACTGCTGACCTTCAGGATATCACTAAATCGACTTTATTTCAATGGCTCTATTTTTCCCTTCTAGGATTATGGGTGGGCATTATAGGGTTTGATTACTACCCCCTTCCCTTTATTTTCTTGGCAGACTTCCTGAACTAGAGTATACAAAAAACCTGTTTTCTGCTGAGCAAACAATTGTTTGTTTACATATCATCTGATATGGAAGGCACTCCTCTGTGAGCCCTATAACAAAATACCTTTCAGAAAATACTGATACCTTAAGAGGATATGAAAAAAGCAGTTTGCTTGCACATCTTAATATCCTGCCATTTTCACAGAAAATTGAAAGCAACTTGCCTTTTTTTTTTTTTTTTTTAAGAAAAACTATATGAAAGGTGGTTGTACTAATCTGGTTGGTCATTCTACCCACCCCTTCCCACCTTGGTGCTTTCATGAAACATTGCCAACACCTGAAGTGATTTCTTTTATCCTTGTGATATTGTATAAATTGATGATTGGTGATAAATTGATGAGAAACATTCATTTCTGAATAATTTAAAATGAGAACCCCACATAGTGGTATTTGGTGTAGTAGAATTAGATAAAATAATGTGGTTTACCCTAAATGTACAATTTCCAGGACTGTTAAACTAGGCTTTCCTTACCCTGAGAAAGTTTTTCTTTTTTTTTTTTAAGAAAGTTTTTCTTATACTAAGGAGAAGGAGGTAGGGGTCAATATCAAGAGAAGAAAAACTTTAAGTACACAACATATGAAAATCTTTAAATACCTGAAAAAACTAAGTTCTATTAAAGATTTTATTTTGGGGCACCTGGGTGGCTCAGTTGGTTAAGCATCTGCCTTCTGCTCAGGTCATGATCCCAGGGTCCCAGGATCAAGTCCCTCATTAGGCTCCCTGCTCAGTGGGAAACCTGCTTTTCCCTTTCCCTCTGCTGCTCCCCCTGCTTCTGCTCTCTCTCTCTGTCAAATAAATAAATAAAATCTTTTTTTAAAAAAAGATTTTATTTTTAAGTAGTCTCTACACCCAACGTGAGGCTCAGACTTACAACCGCAAGATCAAGGGTCAAATATTCTACTGACTGAGCCAGCCATGTGCCCCAAAACTATGTTGTTGTTTTAATGCCAGCTCCTTCAGAATTTAGCCAGTGCCCCTTAAAGTATAATGACTTAGCTTAAGGTTTTCTTATGAGTCCTCTGGGTTCTGTATTACTTTGCTCTTGAAAAAAAAATAATTTGTTGCTAAGTTGAACAGTTTTAAGTCTCAATTCCACATTTACATGACAGAAGGAATTATTTTAATCCTATGGTTTATGATGCATTAATAGATAAGTATTTATATAAAACTGATGTTTGAAAGAGAGTCAGTTATAATTGGAATTTGCAAGTATGTGGCAATTTATAGATCTACCTGTGTCTTATATTTTGCATCTTATCAGTGTCATAATATAATTAGTTGATGACTTTGTCTTATTTTTCATTGTCTAAAATTACAGCTTATTAACTATGCTGTAAATATTCAGAAATATTGAGTAAAATTTGGCTAAAAGTTAAAACCCTTTGTAGAGGGGGCTATAAAGTGGAAAAAAAGTCACAACCCATCTGAATGGGTTAAAAAATGCTGTTTTTTTAAACTGTTGGACTTCCTTTAAGAATAAGGAAACTTTTAAATGTCTAACTGTAGTTGCTAAATGAGAAGTTGGCAGTTTGCTGAGGTTTATATGAGCATGTTGCTTGACTTAATATTTTCTCCTCTTGGGGAGAAAAAAACCTCTCCTCTGCACTCTTAAATCCAGTAGTTAGGGGCCGTGAATTAAACTGATTAGCAAGAGAAAATGTAGATTTTTATTCTCATCTGTACACAAAAGCGTGACTCAGCGAGGCAGAATTCAGGACTCATATGCCATCTTAATAAGGGGATGGGAGAAAGGGCACTTAGGGGAAAACAAATGTCTTTCAGAAAGGATAAAGGGGCCCTTAAGAGAAAGAAGGGAGATATGACGGTTTTGTGACAATGTCTGCTTAGTTGTGGTACCAAAAGTCCCAGGGAGAGGATTTGTAACAGTTGAGTTCTTGGGAAAGGTTCTCCTTTTAAGCAGATAAGGGGAGTTCAGAAAAGCCTCTTCCTGCATCTGATGACTCTCAAATGCCCTTAGCTCAAAATAATTGTTATGCCACAGTGGTGTGTTCTGGACCCCTTTATTTCCCCATCTAAAACTTCCCAAGGCGTTTCAAGCAGTAGAAGCTGTGATAGTGGCTATCTCAGCCCACTCAACCTGAAAGGATTCAGGTTAGAAGCTGGGAGGTAAGAGAGATGCAAAGGGAAAGAAGGCATAGATTTATGGAGAAAGAAAAGGGAAAAAACTAGTAGTTGGAGTGGATTATAAACTCAGTTTCTTGAGTTCAGAAAGCAGTCAGTCCAAATGATTTCTAGATGAAATGGCAGAGTCACGATGGCAGTGGCAGTGTCACAGTCATGGGCATTTCCTTCTGGTGAACTTCCTGAGTGGCCCAGACTTGGGATAAAGCCTTTCAGGGTCCCTTCAGCTTGCAGGGCTTTAGGAAACAGGCAGTTCTAGTTCTTAGTGGTGCCAAGTCAGGAGGGTAGAAGAAAGTTGGAAAGGTTACTGACAAAATGCACAAGATGGCAGGATTCAGCTTTCAGAGAGGTGAAAAATAGCTCAAAGACAATGAACAGGACTAGAATCTGATAATCCACAATGGTGGGTGATAGTTTTCCATTGAAACAAAATTTCTCTGTAATCACTCCCACTTTTATCAAAGATAATTAAGGTATGACTATTTTTGTTTGCAAAACAAATCATCTCATTAAACTTGGCCTGATTGTTTATGTAAATGTAGCAAGGATGGTAATTGACAACATTGGCCTTCTTAAGTTTGTTTTGCTGGAACTTTTATTAGGAATCTCAGATTGGACTTTTAAAAGGCTCAAGGCTGGCAGAATTTGCCATCAGACTTCACTTGCAGTACCCACAGATTCGGATGAATTCCTTCTCGGGGTCCCCAAGATACCCTAATTTTCCTGGGCCTGCCAGGAAGTAGCTTTCCTCAGGAGGTAGCTTTCCTCACCCACTTGTAAGGCTGGGAATTCTGTAAGCCAGGTGCCAGGTGGGTTTTCCAGGAAGGTTCCTTAAAGTCCATCTTTGTTTCTTAAGCCTGGTCATCTCTTTTTTTTTTTTTTTTTTTTAAGATTTTATTTATTTATTTGACAGAGAGAGATCACAAGTAGGCAGAGAGGCAGGCAGAGAGAGAGGGAGGGAAGCAGGCTCCCTGCTGAGCAGAGAGCCCGATGTGGGACTCGATCCCAGGACCCTGAGATCATGACCTGAGCCGAAGGCAGCGGCTCAACCCACTGAGCCACCCAGGCGCCCAAGCCTGGTCATCTCTGATGCTATGCACACCGTTCTCATACATGACACTCCAGTCAAAGCCTAATATAACCAGTGTTTATATATATAACCTAATATAACCAGTGTTTCCAATTGTGTCCTGTTATAAGAAGAACAAATTCTTGCTGAACTTACTCAAATAACTATATTGCTATGAAAATAACATTCAGGAGGGTTTCCAAATTTTGGATGGATCAGGCAGGGAGAAAAGATAAATGTTTTGTTTTTGTTTACAAAGGCATAACCTACTAAACTGCTAAAAGTATAGATAGCTAAAGAGAAAGGGGGTTCTTAAACCCAGAAAATGAAACATTAAAGAACCAGCAATATTCTGAGCAAAGGTCATAAAAGAAATCATAATCATTCTTTATCAATCTACTCAGTGCCATGTGATAAATTTGGGTGTTTCTTGATTTGGGGTTCTATGAACCTATGAGCTTTTCTATTTGTTCTAGAAATCATTAGTCCAGGGTATGAGCTTAAAATTACCTAAACAATGACATCAGAAACCTGTGCCCCAGAGTACATGCTCTAATCTTACTGTGGATCTCTGATACAATCCTTTTTTGTTGAAGATTAAACTTGCAGCTGATGACGAGAATTTTCAGGAAAACATCAGAGTAAGATAATATATGTGAGTGACAAAGGCTTTAAATGGCCATGGTTAAAGATTTGATGAGAGTTATTTATAATGTAGTTGACAAGGAAATTTAGTTGTCTCTGTGATATTTAACATTTTAAGATAACTGGAGTCACCATTGATCACATTCTACCAGGACATAGACAGCTATGACATTGACAAATTTCCAGTTTTCCAATTGGAAATTCCATTTTCAATTTTCCAATTCCAAATTTCCAAGAAACTGTGTCCTTTTAACAGGGAATTTTACCTCTAGTTTAGCATCCATATACTATTGACCTCACTTCTTTAAAAAAAAAAAAAAAGATTGTAAATAAACACTTTCAATCTTAGTCAGTTTGCCCACATGAATAAGGTATTCCCCCTTCTTTCTCTCCCCTCCGCCCTCTATCCCCTGCCCTCTTCTGCAGACCCTTTACAACTTTGTGCCCATGTGGGATTTCGTCCTTTCCTCATCCTCATTCTGGAACAACCTTTAAGCAACCTCTGTGCAACTATTTGAGGAAAAAATTGTTCTTCTTGTTTCCTTAACAAAAACACATCTTTTATTTCTTTCAGGCCTTTTGAGATTGCATCCCATCTTTATTGTTTCTAGTATTTTAGACTTACATGTATTGATTAGCATTCTTAGCCATTAGTAACCTAAATTTCTAGTGAAAATGAGGAAGTCATCAATTGTGAACTGCCACATACCAGCATTTTGTAAATTAGCATGTTTATGAATGTACCACTTCAATTTCCAGAGCTGTATTGTTTCTTCATAGTACAGTTTCTTAATGTGGTGAAAGAACATGTTTATTAACAGACCCAAAATAATCTTTAAGTCAAATAACAGGTCCAAATATTTTTAATCAAAAATAAGTCAAAAGTAAATAAACTTGGGCTTAGTAATTGTTTCACTATTCTATTTTATTTGAAAATGACCTAAACACAGATACAAATAACTGCTTCATCTGAAATTCAAACTGAAGGTAAAACCCTGACTTGGGAACGTAAACTGTGACATTGGATAATGAAACCTTGACATCATTGAGAGAAAAGTGGAAAACATGTAAGAGCTAGCAAGTTTCACCAAGCTGCAATTCTTTCCCTGATAGGCAATTAGAGCAGCTAAGGAGAAGACTGAGCACTAAAGAATGTAAGCAGTATTGTTAGCTACAGAATTTCTGCTGTAACAGACATACACTTGGCCATTTACAAAAAGCAGTACCAACCCCATTTTAATTCACTTTCAGCAGCCAGTATTGTTTCACAAGACCTGCATTTATTATTAAATCCAGCAAATTACTACCTTTTTGAATTGGCAGCTCGTGTAGAAAAATAGTATTTCCTCCTAGAAGACCCTAAAAACAAAAAAATTATCACAGGTGACCTAAAATAGCCCCACTCCGTTTAGCTCAGCAGCTGTCAGTGTTATAGCACCAACCACAGGTCACACTTCGCTCAACTCTTTTTCAGCCCTTCTTAACAAGACCTGCTTTGTTGCTTTAAAGACTACAACAATGATACTTGAACTAGATTTAGTCACTGGTAATTTATTCACAAAATTGTCATTAAAAAAGCTTTATTTGAAACTTCTGGCAGTGTCTTTGCAGAACATCACTTGTACATTGAGTTGGAGAAGTAACTAAGTTTGCAGCAGAGCACATTTCTTAGGGAAATCTTTAAGCACATAAATGTAGTTCACTACAGATACACATTTTGAGATCATCTGCACCTTAAAGAAAATGATAAAAATGTTTTATGATATCATATGGCTCTAGACCAGGGGTTGGCAAACTACAGCCCACAGACCAATCCAGTCTGCAGTTGTATGGCCTGCAAGGTAAGAATGATTTTTGCATTTTAAAAGTTGTTTAAATATACAAAAAAAAAGACTATGCAGCAGAGATGTATGTGGCATGTGATGCCTCAAATACTCACTACCTGGTTGTGAGAGTTTGCCTCCTCTTCTCTAGGCCTTCAATAAACGAACTCCGTAATGCAAGTACAGTGTAGTACTTCCCACTGCACTCGTCCGCAGGATGATTCCAGTGTGTATTCATCAGAATGAAAATATTTTATACATTTAAGACCTCTCTCACTTCTTTATTGAATGTAATAGGATTTGTGTTTAAATATTTCCACTATAAAATTATTTCTTCATATCAGTTTTACTAGATCATTAACGGCCTGCTCTAAGTGCCTAAACCTTTGAATAAAATTACATGATTTTGTTTTCATTGTGAAGGGAATTAAATTCCATACTTTAAAATCCAAAGATGCTAGTTAGCATTCAGTTTTTAAGTTGACTTTCAAAAGTTGAGCTCTTTTGACCATCTTTCCTCATGCCATGTAAAATGTGTCATGTGGCATTTGTCAAGGAATTAATAAGCTATCACAGTCATGGGTTTGTTTGTTTTTTTAACAAAGTCCTTTTCACAATTAGTCCTGGTTTCCTTATGGCTTTTCTTTTTAGAGCTAAATTATTTAATACCAATTAATTAGTGAGCCTGTTTTAATAACTAGGTATTATCAATTTCTGTTTAATGTTCTGATCAGACATTGTCTACTGTCCAGCATTCCACACATTTAATATTTCTGAGTCGTTAATGTGACCAACAGATAAACCGTTCAAGCTAATATAAAGGTTCCTGGTTTCATTTTGGTGCAATGTCTGTTCTACTAGCAATTATTTAATAAACATAAGTTGTACTGAATCTTTGCAAGGAACTAACCATTTTCAGGTGATCTCAGATCTGCTTATTCACTCTTTCCATTTGATTCGCCAATGCCACAGTCATCTTTCTAGAAGATAGTAGAATTATGTATTTTTATCTAATCTGCTATAATCTAGGCTATATTTCGTTACTTCTCCAGGTGAAAGTATTAAAAACGATAACTATTTTGAAATAAGACTTCTGGTAATGTTTTACCCTGGTTTATACTAATACATTTATATAAAGGTAGGTCAACCATGTTTAGTTGCACAGTCTGTGCACTGCACAAGTCACCCACTTGAGGGAGGGGGTTAGTGGAGGCCGAAATCTAACCTGTGCTCAGCTTGGCAAGTATGTGCCTTGGTAGGGTTGCATCTTGGGACACCTTTTTCCAGTTTCTAGGTGAAAGGGTCTGTCTAGGCCAGCAACAGTCCTATCCTGTTCCTGGGAAGGCTCTTCTTTCTACTCCAAGCCTAGATAATTTGCAAAGCAAAAGCTAGTTTAACATTTCTAATCTATAAATACACAGCATTCTCAACTTTAGGAGCTCCAGAGTAAACACGTGAACCCTACAGCTTCACACAACAAAGGGGAACAGATAAAACTAGAAAAATCATACTGCATAAGCCATTGTATGTCTGTGGTTTCTATCTTTGTCAATGGCCAAAGGGCCATCTGCAAGATGTAAAACGTAGCTAGGACTTCACACTTCTCACTCAGTAATCCAAACCATGGCTTTTCAAATATTAGTTTTCCTAGCCAAACCCGCTGGAATGGGAAGTTTGAATCACTGCTGACCATGTGGTAGATAGGTCAACTAGTTTCTCCTTTGTGTGTCAGGAAGGCACAGCCTTGCCTGAATCAACAGGCTGCCAAGGAATGCAAATGAATTTGCAAATTGAACTCTCTGAAAGTGAGGACAATATGGGTTGGGATTGCTTTAAATCTACCTCAGAGTAATTCATGCCTTTCTCAAGCCACCCTGCCACACACACACACACACACACTCTCCAAACACAGGTATCGACCATTTGAGTGAATTTCTGTGAAACTATGAGGCTTAAACCTAGCATGCTGGGAGTGGGGTTTTTCCCCCACCACCCCCCAGGTTTTTTTTCTTTTTTCTTGCTTTAGCCCTGGACTGGAATACAGGTCTACCTAGGTGATAGAGAAAGCAGGACCTGTCTCACGTGGTAAGCTGGCCTTGTCTCAGAATAGGTCTGATTCTCAAATGTGGAGAAAGCATAAAAACAGAAAGGATTCATTTCTCGAGCTTTGTTACGTGGGAACCATATGGCCCTATGCCATCCACTCAGCAAACTTCGGAATGCTGCGTCCATGTTAGGTGCTAGGAGCACATGGAGAACAAGACTTCGTGCCCTAGGCACTTACACTCTAGTGCCCAACAAGTAACTACCAGGGACATTGGAGTGAGTATCATGGAGGAAGGAAACAGAGAGCTTTGGGAGTGTGCACAAGGGAACTAGAGAAGGGGACACTTCTCTGAGGAGGAATGTTAACTGAAGAGTGAGAGGAGTTAGGAAAAGAGAGGCTGGCTATAGCAGAGAGAGTAAGAAGTGAGTGGAGAGATGAGCAGGAATTAAGTCATGCAGGACTTTCTTCTCTCTTTTTAAAAAGATTTTATTTATTTGAGAGAGCGCGCATGCACGAGAGAGAGAGGTGTTAGGTCCATTATTAAACGAGACGAGACTGAAACACAGTGAAAATTATTTAAAGCTTTATTTTATGATAAGTATTAGAAGTCAGACTGGCCAGGGGAACGAGACTGAGGCAAGGTGAAAGTTATGCAAAGCTCTATTCTATGCTAAGCATTAGAAGTCAGACTGACACCTCTGAAGAGGGTGACCCCTTCCCTTTTTACAGACTACCTTTTATGGAGCAAAAGTCTGGCCACACATAGGTGGCCAATGAGACTGTAACATTGCATAGTCATGTTAGGTCACACGCAGGTGGCCAATTGAATTACAATTTACCCTATAGTAGCTGTTTGACCTAACCTATTACTCTGGTCAGAATTGGTGCTCAAGGTTGGCGCCCAAACAGCGGGGTTTAGATTCTTTGCTGGTTAGGGAAAAAGTATGTGTGTTTCTTACTGATTGGATGTCTCCACCTGGCCCGACTCGTCCTTGTATTCTGGGCACTGTTATCAAGAACTGGCCGAAATGGCCTTGTATTCTGGACTCTGTTATTAGGAACTAGCTGACCATATTTTACTGGTTTCCCAGACTTGCTTCTAAGTAAGTTTCTCTGGGGGGAGGGAGGCAGGGTCAGTTTAAGTTTTACTGCACAAACAACAAAATTGCTTTAACCAAGATGGAGTCGCTCTGGCTAATAGGTCCTTACAGAGGGGATATAAGCAGGGGAGTGGTAGAGGGAAAAGCAGGCTTCACACCAAGGAGGGAGCCTGATGTGGAGCTCAATCCCAGGACCCTGGGATCAGGACCTGAGCCAATGGCAAACGCTTAGCAACAGCCACCCAGGCGCCCCTGCACAGGGTTTTCAAAGTCACATTGAGAACCTGAATTTGGAAAGCTCCTGAAAGGGTCGAAAATGGACTAAAGGGAGCCAGTGTGGGTTCAGGGATACCAGATAGAAGATCAAATACATCTGAGTTATATGGGAAGCAGCAGATTTGGGGTGAGTTTGCAAGTAAGTTTGGGATTCATTGAATGTGAAGTCTGTGTGAGGGAAAATCCTGGGGGAGAGCTTAAAGGGAGTAAAATACTGTAGCTCTGGAGCTCAGCTGAATAATTGGGTTGAAGACAGAACTCTGAGAAAAACATACATGATATTTGAAGCCATGAGAGTGGAGGAGATCATGGAAGGAAAGAAGAGGGTCTCAGACTGAGCCCTATAAACCAAACCATTGAAGGATTAGGTAGAGGAATTATGAAGGGCAGGGGCACCTCCAACCAGAGAGAATCACCACTCACTTGGAAAGGAATCCAGGGATAAGAGCCCGAGTTCTAGTTCTCAGGGTTTCTGTATGCCCGAGGCTGGGCTGTTGCAGCTGTGGCTGCTGGCAAGGCTAGCTCTGGTCCACATGGCTTGGGGGGAGGGCAGTGGCCCCGACCCAGCACTGCACTGAGGCAGCAGACTCCAAGGGGAGCCCGTCAGCGTTAAGTCCTGACAGGGCACAGTTACAAACTTCATGTCCTTGTTGGTGTCTACAGACCTGGCTTAGGATCTTGGGCCCCCACTGAAAAGGTGTCTGTAGCCAAGTCACTTAACTTTAGATATCGGATTCTGGATTTGTAAAATGTAGGATTGTCTGAAGGGTTAGCACCACGGTGTAGCATGAATCTAATTATAATGGGCTTTCTGAGTAGTATCTTTCCTGTGAGAATGTCCGCGCTGGGCCTGCCAGGGGTACCTCAAAACTTGTGGACACCCCTGGGGAGTCAACCTCTCTTTCAGGTCCCTCTTCCATTGACCAGTTTGACCTGGAGCAAGGGACTATCCAACTTTCCTCTCTTCCTGGTCGTCAGGTGCCAGCTTGTGCTCACAGAACCTGTTTGTCTTGGAGGTGGGACAGGTTCCTCTGCCTTATCCCACTCCAGTTTTTCAGACTAGGGTGTGGCTGAACAAGAACTGGACTAAGACTTTTTCAATAGATTAAAACACCACCCTTGTGAAGAGGTGGGCCGGAAAGGAGTTAAGATTGTTATAACTCCACCTCTGAACAGTACACACATGTCTGAAGTCACCCTGCCACACATATCCACTACATACATCTCAGTAGGAAACCCCCACCACCACCCCTGGCCACTCCAGAACCTTCCTAGAGAGGCCATAGTTGCCTGTCCTAAAGTCTGTTCATTTTACTCCAATAAACTTACCCCATCTAACTCTCTCACCCTTCAATTCATCTGTAAACTTCCCAAAAGACATTTCTGTTAAGGAAAAATAGATGTGTTTTTAGGGGGCTTAAACAAAATGAGTCATTCTGCTCACCTGGATAGTTGTTCCGTGCCAGGCCTCGGACTATTAGCCTTGAGTGCAACAGGAGTTCTTAGTCTGGGAAAAATCCAGTCAGGATCCAGTCAGGAAAAATCCCTAGGGCTGTTCTCTTGTCCTCGTGTGCCCAGATTCCATTGGTGCTCTCATCCTCTTTCAGCCTTCACCTGCCCAACAGTTTCCAGGAAGTCTGGACTTCCCTAATCCTCCAGCCATCTCTCAACCATCCCCATCAAAAGCTATCCTCAAGCCCCCTCCCCTCCCCTTCTTTTCTCCTTCCCCCCACCACTCCCTTTCTTCTCATCCAAGTTAAAATGCAGGCATGGTATTCTAAGCCCTTCCCAGGGTACTTCTGTCTTTGTATCTTCAACTCCCAATATTTACTCCTCCAACCACATTAAACCTGGAATGTTTCCCAGACGTGCCCTGTTTATTCCCACCTCTGCAGCTCTGTCCGGGAGTGCCCTCTCCTTGCCTGCTGACAAAACTCCTTTCCATCTCAAAGCCCATGTGGCATATTAAGTATGGCCAGCAATTTTTGGAACTCCTCCTCATCCCTTGTATCTGGGCTGCTCCTGTGACTTGCTCTGACCAAAAGAATGTGGTGGGAGTGATACGATGCAAGTTCTGAAGGCAAGGCCTTAGAGGCCTTGTAGCTGCTGCCCTCACCATCTTGGAACCCCGAGGCCACCGTGCCATGAGGCAGCCCAGGATGAAGGAGCACAGAAAGCACGAGGCCCGGCTGTCCCCAGCTGACCCATTAACTGACTAGAGCCACTGGAGAGAGCCCAGGCAGGCCTGGCACCAGAGGCTCCCAGGCCACCCACAGAATCTTGAAAAAAAAACTGGTTGAGACGGGATGGTTTGTAACACAGCACAAGATAACTGATATAATCCCGTCCTAATGTGAAGTCTTCCCCCAGCTCCCTCAGTTCCAGGGTGCTGGAACCATGACCTGAGCTGAAGGCAGATGCTTAACAACTAAGCCACCCAGGTATCCGTGTTAACAGAACAGGTCCCAGGCCCTGGGGTTGCTGTCAGTCCAGCAGGGAGAACTGATCATGAAAACACAGCATTCAAGTGTTTCCGTCAGGCATGCTGCTGGAGAGGACAAGGCAGTCATGGGTAGAGTCAACAAAACTGGAAGAAATGGCATTTAGTTTCATCACAAAGGGTAAGCAGTCACTGTAGGAGGAAGTTTGTAGCTGTCCCCCACTTCACCTTCCCTCCAAGGAGGAGGAGGATGTCATGGATTGGTCAGATTCAAGAATATTGAAACAAGCCCAGTCCCGGGGGTGGGGCCTCAGCATGTGAAGGCATGAGGTTAAAGGTAGGTCCCAGCCTGGGGGCGGAGCCTGTCTCTTTCTTCTCTCTCAGACATTCCAGGTAAGACGGGGGCTTGGGCTGCTTCCCATTGCCGAGGAGGTGCACCTTCTCCCCCTCCCTGCACCGTTCTCCTTAGAGGGTGAAGAAAGAACCAGAGGGAGGACACGGAGGGAAAGGAACCAGGACAAAGCTGCTGGGTTAGGGCTCGTACTTGGAGTTGAGGCCAAAAGTAAAAAAAAAAAAAAAAAAAAAAAAACTGTTTGCCTGCCATATCCACTGTGCATATATTCCCCAGGAATACCTTGGGATGGTAAGGGGCTGGTGGATGACCCAGGAATCCATGTGCCATTCATCTATCTCGGCATGAAACCAGAGGAGGGAATAACCAACAAACTTCCTGTCCTAGGAACATAAGTAAGAAAATCCCAGGCAGAGTGAATAGCATTGCAAAGGAAAGAAAACATATGCATGGAGCAATAGATGGAGAAAGAAGTGAAGGGACAGGGTCACAAAGGAACTATGTGATCCTCCTCTACCCCATAAACATTCTGTGTTAGTTGCTAATGTTACTGTAGTACCCACTTACTGCGTGCCATGCATGGGTCACCTTACACAAATCACCTCCTATCATCCTCTGAGCCACTGAGATAAATGACTTGCCCATGTTCCCACAGATGAGGAACGTGAGGCTTGAAAGGATCACCTAAGTGGCAGGTCTGTCCTCTTTTACCAACTTGGCTATTCAGCAGCCAAGGACACACGTTGAACTGAGCTCACTGTACCAGGTTTCCTGCAGGAGGTGGTACTTGACCTGAGTCTTGAGGTACAAGGGATCAGGGCCGGCAGAGGCCATGAAAGCCTAAGGTGTAAAGACTCCAGGAGATCAAGAAGAGGGCACTGAGAAAAGGGGAAAATCCAGCACAAAACAAAAACAAAAACAAAAAACCATGGAGGACTCCCAAAGCTCCACAGCGTCAGCATCCAGGAGCAGAGTCCCGCCCTCAGGAACAGGACCTGGCCCAACCTTTTCTTTACTCATATCAAAAACTGGCTCTGATTCAGCTTCCTGGATCAGCTTTATCAAAGTAAATCCAAGTTTCCTTGAGACAAGAATTGCTGTTGCATTGCGACTGAGATGATTTTTCTTTCTAGAAATGATTCTGGGCAGGGAGAGAGAAGCTAGAGAATGCTTTGCCATTTTTTGTAAAACTAGCTTTTGTGTGGCCCTTTGGCATGGACAAAATTATTTTCTTGCTTCTGATTCCACTGAGGGATGAGTGTTGACCTTCTCAATTTCTCAGTTGAGAAAACTCAAACCCGGATTAACGACTTGACACAGTTAATGAACGCAGCTGGGACTCGTGCCCAGTTATATTCAGACTCCAAATTGTATTCTCATTCGTTCTTTAATCTTTCTTTTACTGGAAAAAAAAATGCAACAGGCACAGGACAAGCCACTGAACTTTATAATTAAGTAGACTTAGACCATCTCACTGTCTCTCCTGTCTCAGTGCCTCAAATGCTGAAGCATGAATATAGTGAGAGTATTTCTAATGGGACAAGTGATTGCACCAACACTTTTGCAAGGATCTCTCACTTTTTTGGGCAGTTACTGGCACTGCCATTTTTTTAAAAGATTTTATTTATTCATTCGACAGAGAGGGCACACAAGCAGGGGGAACAGCAGGCCGAGGAGAGGGAGAAGCAGCCTCCCTTCCGAGCAGGGAGCCCAATGCAGGGCTCGATCCCAGAACCCTGGGATCGTGACTTGTATCAAAGGCAGATGCTTAACTGACTGAGCCACCCAGGCATCCCATAGCACTGCCATTATTTCATTGAACACCTGCTTTGTACCCGTCTTGTACTAGATATTGTGCGTGGACTATAATAGGCAAGCACTTGAGCATAATTCAATCCAGTAACACCTCCTATGTGGAAATGACTCAATCTGAAAATATTTATTGAGCACATACTTTGGCAAAGTATTCATTCAACACATATTTACTGGCACCTCTGATAATCATAATAGGTAATATTTACTGACTGCCTATTCTGTACTGAGTACTGTGCGAAATCCTTTACATATATTATCATTTACCCATCACAGTAACTCTTAGGAGGTAGATATTTGACAGCTTGAATTAACTTGTTCAGAGCATGCAATTAGAAACTAGTAGAGGCAGGGAGAGGCCTTGCGGATCCCAAGGATGGTGCTCTGGTTTCCAGCGGGGTCGGCGTGAGCGCTGCCGGTGTGCCAAATGAAGCACCCCAAATTTCAGACAATGTGGGAGACTGGTTCTGGGGCATCTACCCCTTCACCACTGATGGGAACGATTTCCGGAGGAACTTGATCCTCACTTTGGGACTTTTTGCTGCGGGTGTTTGGCTGGCCAGGAATTTGAGTGACAATGACCTAATGGCACCTCACCTGGGGTGTAGTCAAATAGACACATAGGACCCCCTCTGCTGAACTTGAACATTCCAAAAACAGAGCCTCCCATCTGTGACCATCACAAGACTTGCCCTGATGGAAGTTGAGGTTTCATTCAGACAGGCGCCTTCCCTTCCCAATTTCCCTTTCTCTGTTGAGCCCACTCAGAACTCTGTTCTCTGGTCAGCAGTCAGGTTTCAGCCAAAGTGTTATCCTCTGTTATGTAAAGTTCTGTACATAGCCCCTAGGTTTCTGCAGGGGTGATCTTTGCTCTTGCCCTGAGGAATAAGCTAATGGTATTTTAACAAATATTTGGAACAAAGACTGCACACAAGGCAAAAGGAAAAAAGAAACTAGTAGATGCGGTATTTGAACCTGGGAAACCAGCATTTTTTTTTTTTTTTTGAAACCAGCATTTTTCACCACTATGTCGGTGGAACCCAAGGACACCAGGGGTGAACAACACAGATGCCATCCCTGCCCTCAAGATGCATAGAGAATAGGAGAGAAGATACACTTTAAAACTAATAATGTTCTGGTCTCCTTTGAGCTACAATAAAGCCTAGCCAGGGCCATATCTCTTCAGTGGACCTAAAGAATGAAGCGGCTGAGCAGGCATTAAGTAGGCAAAGGAGGGAGAGGGCATCCATCCAGGCAGGGGAGCTCCAAGGCAGAAGGAGCTTTGCCAGTCTAAGGGTGGTGGCCAGGGCATGTGGCTGACAATAGGAAGCCAAGGAAAAGAGCATGAGGTTTGGCATGAAATCTGCACGGTTCACAGGTCCTCCAGCTACTGTGGAGGAGGGATCCCCCAAGAGCATGGAAGTATGTGGAGAGACTGAGCAGGAGGCTACATCATCTGAACCGCAGATGCTAGTTTGGAAGAGACTGTTGATAGTGGGAATGGAAGTAGATAGGTGGAGGAAACATTAAGGCATTAAAATCAACTGGGCTTGGGTGGGGGGATGAAGACAAAGAAGGAGTCAATCACAGTTTGGGGCTTGAACAAAAACCACCATGGGTGGTGTCACTCTGGGACAACTCTGGGGACAAAGATGAGCGTTGAGGTTGCACCTGATGTGGCTGTGGGCCACCATGTGGAGTTTGGAGATCTTCAAGCAAAGGAGATAACTAGGACAGAGTCTGGGGACCTCCCACTATTAAAGGTGGAAAGAGGAGGAAATGAGCAAAGGGAATTGAGAGATATGGTTAAAGAGGGAGGAGGAAAGGCAGGAGAGAGTGGCATCTCTGAAAGAGAGTGGAGTGTTTCAAGAAGGACAGGACCCAGTGTGATGGGATTTCGCATGGAGTAAATACAGGAAAGGCTGTTGTGATCTGGAGTTCCTCCTGCGGTGGTCTTCATGAAAGCAGGGTTTGAAGGGCAGCTGGACAGGTGCAGGGAGTTAGATACGCAGCAAAGAGAGCCTGACCTGGCATGTTTGGGGAACAGAAAATAATACCAGGCAGGAAGAAAAAGAAGTGGGGTCGGAGGAAGTGGAAGAAGTCATAATACCAGTGCCACTTGTTGACTGGCTTTCTATGTTCATTTAATGCTCCCAATAACCCTGCAAAGGAGGAATCTACTAGCTCTTTCTTGTAGAGAACACGCAGCCCTAGAGATTGGAAGTGACTTCTTCAAGAGGATACCCGTAAGTGGGGACACCAGAAGCGGACCTGGGTCTGAGTCCAATGCTATCACCCCATGCTTCCTTGACTAGGGTGGCAAGGAGGGGAAATGGATCAGAGAGAGGGCTAACAGGGATGGAGAGGAGGGAATAAGTATGGAGAGATTGGGGTGCAGGAACTCCAGGATATGGAGCGTGGATGTAAATTGAGGCTAGGGAAAGTCAGGGCTTCTGGTTGGAGCAACTGGGTGGACGGTGGTACCATTTACTGAGGTGGAAAAGCAGGATATGAAGTCATGGGAAGATGAAGATTTTAACTTTGACATGAGACTGCTGCGCCTAGGTGGCACGCGGGGGAGATGTGGGGAGACAATGAGATTCTGAAAGTCAGAGCACTCGGGGCTGTGGGAGACGGGAGATGCTTCTGTGTACTCTTGAACTGCGTTTCCTTTGACCTTGTAGCAGCAAAGTTGAGAAGGCCTGGTTCTGGGAGAGAAGTGATGGGGCCAAGGTGCCCTTCCGCTGATGTCAAACATGACTCCTGGCTCACCTCTGACTCGGTTTCCCCCACAGATGTCTTTTCCCTGCCTCAGGTCCATGAATTCCAGGGCTTTGTCTCTCTTTCTGGTGGGTGTGAGTTTCTTGGCCCTGCACCTCTGGTTCCTCCAAGCCTCCGGGTCCTAGAGGGAGAAGGTATGGGATAGTTCTCCAGAGGCTCCCCCTGCTGCCCCTGCGGCTGTGCAGCCGTGGGCATTCAGTTCAGAGTCCCGAGGTGTGGCCAACGACTCGGTCAACGCCATGGTCGACTTCGACTTCGAGCAGCTGCCCGGGCGCATCCGCAATCCAAGACTTCCTGCCGTGCCACCACTGCCGCCACTTTCCCCTGCTCTGGGGTGCACAGACCAAGTGCGTGAGCTACCGCGAGCTGTTGCGGGCGGTCAAGTCGTGGCCCGCCAGCCACAAATGGCGCTAGCTCATCCGCCGCACATGGGGGCAGGGGCTCCGCCCCTTCCTGCTGGGCTCCCTGGGGCCCAGCAGGCCGAGAGCGCGGGGCGGCTGGCGGCGCTGGTGGCCCTAGAGGCGCGCGAGCACAGCGACACGCTGCACCCTTCACCCACTCCTTCCTTCACCCACACCTTCCTCAGCCGCACGCTCCAGCACCCGCACCTGCTCCTGCTCGACTGGCTGGCCGCACGCGCGCTTCCTGCTCAGCCGCCGCCACGACGTCTCCGCGTACACCGCCCACGTGCGTGCTCCGCTTCCCGCAGACGCGGCAGCCGGGCCGCCCGCTCCTCGCCGAGCAGCTCCTGGCCCGCTCGGTGACCGTCCGCGACGGCTGCAGCAAGTCCTTCGCGCCCCCGCGGCTCTACCCCGGGCAGGCCTACGGACTGCCCAGCTCCGCGCGAGGCTGCCCGCCACAGCCCGCTCTTCCCCAGCGGAACACCTACAGGGGCACGTGTCTGAAGCGCGCCAACCCGGCGCCCGGCAGTCCTCCTTCCACCCCTGCCTGCCGCGAGCTGCGGCCTGTGCACCGCTGTGCGCCCTACGAGATGCTACTCACGTGAAAGGCGCTGCGCGAACCGGGGGTGAGCTGGACCCGGGTCCTGAGGACGGGCGGGAGGGTGAGCAGCCCCCACACGAGACGCTTTCCGTGCTGAGAACGCATCTTCCCTGCTCTGGATGCCTTCTAGCCCCCCACCCCCACCCCAGCTCGGTGCACCCTAATCCGAACCTGGCTACACAATGGAATGACCAGGGCAGGGGTAGGAAAGGCCTGAGGCCTGGCCCCACCTCCACAGTTTCTGACTCCATCTGTCTGGGGTATCCTCAAACATCTAGGTGATCTGAATGTGCAGCTATTCGGAATGAAGCCCACTGGGCAAGGGAAATCTGTTATCCTTCCAAATCCAGCTTCCTTGCCCCCTCCAGGAGCCTGCGGGGCTAGCTCCCGCACTGAGTCAATGGGGGCAGTGGAGCAAGGCGGTGTGAGGAGCCAGGATGGAACATCACCTGTTGGGTGCGGTACACGGATACTACACTTCACCTTAGCTAAAAGGCTGAGAAGCGATGGGGTGCGGTACGCGGGTGGTCATTGCCGTCATTCGCTCCGCTAGTGAGTACAGATGGGGCCGAACGGCCAGTCAGCAGATGGATCCCCTCCCCTAGAAGTCAGTTCACACTTGGGCCCTGGAAAGCAACCAGATCAGAGCTTGGGGAGGGGGGGGGATCTGACAGCCTTCCTCCCACCTAGTTCTCTCTACCACTCCCCCACCCTCGCAACACCTCTGTGAGGTCAAAATCCCCACTGTGCAAAGGGGGACCCTGAGGCTCACCGAGGACAGTGATCCAGGGCCATGTGGTCATTCCCAGTTATCCCACCACTGTGGTCCCGTCCACACTCACTGACTCCAGCTGATGGCCTCTTCTAATGGCCTTGCCCATGCACACCTGCCCCAACAGCACTTACTCCCGGGATGGGGGGGGGGGATGGCACGGGGGCACAGATAGGCTCCTTGTCAGAGTCTGGGTCTCAGAGTTGGTCAGCCTTGGGGAACCAAGCTGGGGATTCAGGGTGGGGTCAGCGTGGGGGTCAGTGATGATAAAACTGTGAAAGATGCTGACTGGGAAATCTGGACAGTATTTGGAAAGTATGTGGAGGTCAATGTACAGAACTGTGTTGGGGGTGGGGAATCCGATTAGCAGCCTTGAGGGACAATGATCAGGGAGAGTGCAGGGGTGACTGGCTCTGTTGTGGACATCAGTTAGGAGGCTGGGGGGTCAGTGATCAGGAATCTGATAATCGGGCTGTGGTCCTGCCAGGAGCTGTCAGCCATCTTGGCAAAGCAGGGAAATCAAGAAAACGGCTTCAGGGTGAGGCAGAAATGTGTATCAAGGTCCCAGCTGTGGAAGCCTGACAAGAGGGACACAACTTCAAGGAGGAAGGAGCCCCAGTGGGAAGTCAGGAGGCCGACCAAATGCCTTCCCTGCCCTCAGGACAAGGCCCATCCCTCCCCTATGGTGGACTCCATCCGGGCAGAACCACATGCAGTGTCTTGCTTTGTGGGGATCCCTCCTGCCTCTGCCTCTCCACACAAGCAATCATCCCTTAACAGGAAATATCTTCCAACCGCCACCACCATCCACGTCTCTTGAGGCATTTAGGAAGTTGCCAGCTGTCTGCCAAAATCTGCTACTCCCTCCCTCCTGGGCGCACACCACTGCCTGGAAGCCTACACCGCCCAGCTTTCATTGCAATTCGCCATGACCCTGTGACCAGGCTTTCTTGGATGACTGCTTGTGGACACCATGAGGAGCACACCTGAACCCTGCCTCACCTGGGCTCACTTCCCTGGATTGGCCCAGGGATGGGCCTGTGACCCAGCTCTGACCTCGCAGATGAGGGTAACACTCCAGGCTTACCTCCAAACAAAGAGCTGCTCTACCTAAGATGTCAGTAGTGCTGAGGTTGAGAAAACTCTTTTCCTCTCTGCAAGGATCTGGAGTCGACCCTGGATCTCCAACAGGCCTTTACCCAACTCCTGATGCGGTAGCCTCAGGAGTCACCTCAGGTTGAGTGTGCCATAGTGACACCTCAGGCCTGCCCCCCCAACCATGCTCCCATCTCAGGAAAGGGCCCTATCATCCCCTGACTGGTCCATGCCAGAAGGTGGACGGTGATGATGCATCTCAAACTCTTCTTCTCCCTCATAGCCCATCTAGTCCACCACCAAGTTCCATTGATCCAAAATAGCTCTCCGGTCAGTTCTTTCTCATCTGTCCATCTTCTTCTCCATGGTGCCAGCTCTCACATGGGCCAGAGCCACCTAGGGATCCATTCTCTACCCTACAGCAGCCAAAAGCCAGATCTGGTCATCATTTGGCCCCTCTCAAAATCTAGTCCTGTTGCCCTTGGATAAAGAACAAATGCTTTTCCCTGCCCTCAGGACAAGGCCCATTCCTCCCCTATGGAGGAACCTACATTCCTTTGACCCCTCCAGCTTGATTTCTCCCCACTCTGCTGGGGCCTGTTGAGGTTTGGTGCATTCTCTCTGGCCCCTGGGCCTTCCACCATGCTGCTTCCTTGCCTGAAACATTTTTCTACTCTCGCTTCGTTTTTTAAAAAGTATTTTATTTATTTGACAGAGAGAGAAAGAGCACAGAAAGGAGCGGCAGGCAGAGGGGAGAAGCAGGCTCCCTGCTGAGCAAGGAGCCCAATGGGAGTCTCGATCCCAGAATCCTGGGATCATGACCTGAGCTGAAGGAAGATGCTTAACCCACTGAGCCACCCAGGCACCTCCCCTGTCCCACCTCTTCCCCACCCCTACTCCTCTTCCTTCATCTGACAGAACCTTCAGATGCAAGGTGAAACATCACTTCTTTGGAAAAGCCCTTCCCAACCCACTAGTCCTGGGGCACAGGGTTTCTCAACAGGATGGGTCCTTACACTGTACCTTGTTCTAGCTCTGAATTCCCCAGAACCCTCGCATCTGCATTTCCACGGCGGCAACAAATTACCACAAAGCCAGCTGCTTAAACCCATGCAGAGTTATTCTCTTACAGTTCTGCAGGTCGGAAGTCCAACACAAGCTTCACCACGTTAAAACCAAGGTGTTAGTAGGACTGTATTCCTTTCTGGAGCTCTCGGGTGAATCTCCTTTCCTGGCCTCTTTCACCAATTCTGACTCTCCTGCTCCTCCTGCTTTTAGGGACCCTTGTGATCACATTGGGCCCACTTGGATAATCCTCTCGGATCATCCAGGATTATCTTCCTATCTTAAAATCAACTCGTCAGCAACATTCATTCCCCCTGCAACCTTAATTCCCTTTTCCCTTGTAATCTAAACTATTTGTAAGCTCCAGGGGTGAGGGTATGGACATATCTTGGGGGTTGTTATCCTGCCTACCAGTGCCTAATAAATATTTGTTCAAACGTGAGCAATGATTAAATAATCAGCTAAAACTAATAAATTAGCAAATGTTCTCCCTTCACACAGACCTCCCTGAGGCAGAGTTGGTATTTTATGTAGGATTTCGCAAGCTGGATTCCCTTCTCCCTAGGGCTTTTAACAGACAAGAAAACCAGAATGCTGAGGCCAGGAGTGGACACCTTCCTTATTTACTAGAAAGTCTGATTTCTGTGCTTTGACAACTTCCTCCTGTTTTCTGACAAGCAGATTGATTATCACCCCTTTACAGGTAAAGAGATTAAGACTCAGGAAATTTATAGCTCAGAAGGGTTAGAACTCTGTAGTTATGGGCCTGCTGTGTCACTCTGGGTCCTGGTCATCCCTTCTCTGAAGCTGAGCTGCTCTTGTCACCAGGCCCAGTGAAGACCAGCGTCGGGCAGCGCCCTGGCACCCCCTCACGTCATCTGGTCCTCAGGCGCGCCCAGCGCGGCTTTTCAGGCTCTTGAGCCGCACAGCCGCGAGGGGGCGCTCCTCACACACCGTTTCTGCGGGGAGGATGGTGGCGGGTTCCTGGATCGGTGAAATTCTGGATCACGGGGACGGTGCTCCCAACACCCTTACCCGACCAGTGCTAATTGACAAAGACCACATAAGGAGAGAAAACGATGGGCCTGTCTCACAAACGCGCTTGCGAAATCCTACATAAAATACCAACAGATGGAGCGTGACAACATGTAAAAAAGGAAAATGTATCAGCATCTGGATGGGTTTATCCCAGAAATTCCAGGTGGGTTTATTTAGCATTAGAAAAGCAATCGCGGTGAATGGATGGAAAAGGAAGATCTGTCAGTGTGGCACGTCAGATCAAGAGAAATGTATCTCTGGTGCAGGAGAAAAAAATGGATAAATTCAACACCCATTTGTGACTGACTCACTCCCTTCCTTCCTTCTTTCCTTCTCCCTCCTTCCCTCCTCCCTTCCTTCCTTTCTTTCTTCTTTCTTTTTTTTTTAAGATACAGAGAGGGGGCACGAGCTGGGGAGGGGCAGAAGGAGAGGGAGAGAGAATCTCAAGTCAGCTCCGTGCTCAGCAGGGAGCAGTGATGGGACTGGATCTCTCCACCCTGAGATCATGACCCAAGCCCATATCAAGAGCAGGTCACTTAATGAGCCACCCAGGTACCCCAGCCATTCATGACTTAAAAAATTTTTTTTTGTAAAAGGTGAAAGCATTTGAAAGCATTTCCTTTAAGATTTGGAACAAGATGGGGCACCTGGGTGGCTCAGTCATTAAGCCTCTGCCTTCTGCTCAGGTCATGATCTCAGGGTCCTGGGATCGAGCCCCGCATCATGCTCCCTGCTCAGCAGGAAGCCTGCTTCTCCCTCTCCCACTCCCGCTGCTTGTGTTCCCTCTCTCACTGTGTCTCTCTCTGTCAAATGAATAAATAAGTCTTAAAAAAAAATTTGGAACAAGATTAGATGTGCCCACCGTCACTTCTGTTGAACATTGTCCAAGACGTGAGAGCACAGCAGGAAGACAAGATAAAAATTCAAAGATATAATGACTGGAAAACAGAAAGGAAACAATCAAAACCTCAGAGATCTGCAACCTTATCAGGCTCAATTTCCCATCTCTATAACAAATTAATGCCATACTCCTTATCTGAAGTGAAATTTGTATATGATTTAATCTCTCACGCATATATTTTCAAAAAATCACCATAATCCTTTAATTTTAATATTAGATTAATAAAATACTTTAAATTTTATGAATTGTAATGTATAAGTTCTTGGGCAAAACAAGAATAAACAAACAGAAAATCCCTTACAAATTTCCAGATCTCTAAACTAGGGGGCAGTACACCTCATTGAGAACCAACATACAAAAATCAATTTAATTTCTATATTAAATTGTAATTTATACATAGTATATACATAGTATAAATACATAGTATACATAGTATACATACATATACATATAAATAGTAATAAGCGGCCAGGAAAAGTCGTTTTTTTTTTTAAGTACCACCATAATAGAGGGGCACCTGGATGGCTCGGTTGGTTAAGGGACAAGCACCTCGAAGTCCCTGACTGCCTTGAATCCCTACCCCAACCAGGGAACAGGGATATCATCATCCCCACTGGCCAGATGTGGAGACTGAGGCCCTGGTAGGAGAATGACCTGCTCAAGGTCACACCAGTCTTTAGAGGGAGGAAAACCTTCTCAGTCCCACCCATCTCAGAGGCGCTGGGAAGGGGGTGGTGGCAGCAGCCCTCTGAGGCAGGAGGGGAGGGTAGAGCTCCAAGGTCAGGCCCACCTCAGCTTCCTCACCATTCCCCTTTCCTGTTCCCTTCCCAGCCCTCCACCCATTCAATTCCAGAACCCCACCTGGGTGCCCCCCCACCACTGCCCCTGGAGGCCGTGGGGGTGGGGGAACTGCTAATCTCTCCACGTTAAATCAACATTATAACTATTTTTAGAGCCTGCCCCTCTCCACCCTGGAACAGTCATTTACAGAATTATTCTGTAGTGTTCATGACCCTCTTCTTCCCTCCTGCCTAGACTCAGCCTGGCCTTTGAGTAATGAACAGGCTTATTAACATAATTTTCCCAGTAGAAGAACAGTCTTTCCAGAAGGTCAATTCTGATGCTCTCCAAAACCCAGAAATGACATTAGTTTGTCAAATGTCATCCTTTATTCTTGTCTCCTGCTTTTAAGAGTTTGAAGCAATAGAGTAGGAGATTGGATTTGTATTTCAGAAAATTCATTCGGGTGCAGTTGAAGGGATCTGAGGGGCAGGAGAGGGTCCTGGGGAGAGTGAGGAAATGGGGAGCAGGGGAGTAAGGGAAT